>NW_021028281.1:286194-377193 GCF_004153795.1 Camellia sinensis | reverse complement strand
GTTATTATGAGCCAGGAATTTATAAGGTTGTCGCCACCTAATGTGGGCAGTCCTCTATTTTAGATATGATGGACATGGGTGATGTAATTTATATGCTTGGATGTACGATCCTTAGGGATTGTTTTAGGAAAATTCTCGGTTTGTCTTCGATGACTTACATAGAGAATATCTTAGAATGATTCTAGATGCAAAATTGCAAATCCATTGACTTACCTATCGGTAAAAGCCAGAGCCTTAGCTATTGAGTGAATCCTCAGATTGTCTTTGGGAGAAACAGATGACCTATATTCCTTGATCTTTTCTTTGTTGTGGGAGCCTAAAGTACGCTATGTGGGCGTATTCGGCATGATAAGTGTTATCTTTGGTAAATGGTCAACTGAGTTGTTTAGACATTGACCATGCTCATTAGATTGTGGATAATATGCTTTACTAGTAGCATATTAATTTGCTCCTTGTAAGATTCAATGCGCTAGTTGGGCGCATCTGCGCTAGTTGGGCGCATTAAGAATGAACGCAAATTGGTCACCAAAATATCTTTAGAAAGGTAATTGCGCAAGAGATAGTGATCTTGAACCACTTCATGTGAGGCGCAAATGGTGGATTCTGTTGTATATGCTTATTGCAAGAGGTGCTGATAAAGCTTATGCTTGGAATCTGGAATTACACAGACTGTGGTTGTGTTTTTTTAAAATCGATCACTTATTTGTTATGAGATGATGGGATGTTGACACTATTATGGTTTGTGTCATAATGATTAGCAGATGATGATGTTAGCAGGCAAGATTAGCTCACTCACACGAGCAATCGCCCTTGGCGCTTAGGAGCGAGCAAGGTTGAGACTAGTGGCTTATTTTTATTTGGAGCCAAGAGAGGCATAAATAATCCACTATATATGTCGCCTTGGTTACAACCAAGATGAGGTCATGTTAAGGACCAAACATGGATGTTAGTACCCACTTTCCATGTAGTGCCTTGCAACAAGAGATAGCTTCAAGGCGAGCAAATAGAGAATTCGGGTTAGGCGCTAGAAAGCGACTAGACTAAGATCTGTACGGTGTATCGAGTATGACGTCACTCTTTTTTGGAAGAGTTACTCCACCGTAACATGTATTCATACTATATGTGCTTGGTAACCGAGTAATGAAGTGAGAGAATTGATCCCTGTTTCCTCACTGTGTGAGTCTTACGTGTCATTATTGATATGACTTTCATTTATGTACCCTTTTGTGACTTTTGATTATGTCATAAGGTAAGGGGTTGATGTTCTGCTACTTTGGTATGTTGCCTGAGGTCATGTATGATTCAGCCTTAAGGGACATAACTGGGAAAGCGGTCAATCCTAAACTAAATGGCATGAGGGCAAATGAAAGATCATCTAGTATTACACCACTGTTGTATATTCATTGCCGGCAACTCACATCGCTCTGTACGAGAGGCGGATTGAGTGTGAATATATTGCAAGAATTGAGAGGGTCAAACATGCTCTTTTGAGGGATTAGAGATGTTTTTTAGACCGGTGTAATTAGATGGGTTTGGGGTATATGAGACACTATTTCTGTTTGTTTTTGGGTTGATATCTCTATGCTGGCTCATTTTGAGTTTCTAGTATAGAGCTCCCACATGCAGGTGTTCTCAGCAATCGCACGGTGCAGTGGCTAGTATGAGATTGTTCATTTTGGGGGAGATTGAGAAAGAGATGTGGCAATGTCATGCCAACTCATGTGCGAGTGGGAGATGTTAGAAATTGGGCGCCCACGTAACTTGACCCTTCTTTGAACCTTTTGAACCTTATCCAAATAAGTTTGAATTTGAATTCAAAACCTATTTGGATAACCACTCAGGATATCTATATCTATCACATCAACTGATATGGATAGATGATATAGATATCTTATATATCTGATATAACTGATATGAATAGATTTATTATTATCCAATATATCTGATAATATGGGATATGGGTGATTAAGAGAATAACAACGTATGTCGTATGTTATTTCTCATATTCTGACTCTCTCCCAAAAATACAACGATCAAGAGCCATTTTGCACTGTGACTTGTGTGGGTGATATTCATTCTGTAATATCACTCCACTGCTGGGTTAATTGATCAGATTCAGGAAGCCCGTGATTTACCCACGAGATCCTTTCAATTCAGACTCTGCAGAAAAATGTATGACCATAATTTTTCATCCGCTGTGTTTATACTTTGTTTTACAATACACATGCAATTAATTTAAAATTTCATCTTAATTACTTATTAAGTATTCTTAATCATGGTTTAACGGTTAATCATAGATCGGGGTTGTTACACCTTATAACAAAATAAATCATGAATTTTTAATTTTATCAATTTAAATGCTAATATTTTGATTTATTATCAATCTCAATCATTCGCTCATTTTTGTAGATAAAATCAATGAAAAAAAATATATTTTAGTTATTAAACTCAATATCAATATATCTAAAATATCTAAAATATCATTTTTGCATCAACTTACATAACGAAAATAAGTCAATGATTTAGATTGAAAATAAATTAATAAATATAAATTGATAAAGTAAAAAACTCGCAATTTATTTTGTTACAAAAGTTAAATTCTGAATTTTTTTCAAAATAAATTTTCCTCATTTTTTTTTTTGGTGGTTAATTTTGCTTAAACTGATGTAAAGAAACCAACAATAGTATACACACCAACATAAAAATAAAAAATAGAAAAACAATAAATAAATAAATAAATAAATAAAAGAAAGGAAAAGAAAAGGAAAACCAAACGTATCAAAGTATATCGTTTTGCCATGCAGCACTCCTTGTTGTACGGCAGAGGCCGTTTTCTCGTCCGAATTGTTTGATCATTAAAACGAGAAAAGGGTCCCTATCGTACAGCAGGGAGTGTTGCAAGACAAAACGATATACTTTGGTGCGTTTGGTTTTTCTCTTCCTTTCTTTTATTTTTTTTTTGTTTTAATATTTTTGTTTGTTTGTTTTTTTATTATTATTATTTATACATATATATTGTTTGTTGGTGTGTGCTGTTGTTGATTTCTTTACATTACTTTAAGCAAAATTAACAACAACAACAACAAAAATGAGGAAAATTTATTTTGAAAAAAATTCAAAATTTGACCTTTGTAACAAAATAAGTTGTGAATTTTTTTATTTTATCAATTTAAATTAAAAATTTTTAATTTACTTTCAGTCTAAATCATTGACCTATTTTCATTATGTAAGTTGATGCAAAATTGATAGTTTAAATATATCTACATTGAGTTTAATAACTAAAATATATTTTTTTTCATTAATTTTACCTAACAAAAATGAGCGAATGAATGAGATTGAAAATAAATCAAAATATGAGCATTGAAATTGATAAAATTAAAAATTCATGATTTATTTTGTTATAGGGATCAAAGTATAAGTTTTTTTTTTTAATTTTTGCAAATAATAATAATAATAATAATAACATCAATATTGTTCTCATTTAGGAAAACCAATTAAAAAAATTATAAAACCCTTAAAATATTATTGTTAAATTTACTTGCGATGATGTGTATTATTACATATTATTTATTGATTTTTTGATAAATCAACTAACTAATTTGAGTCTCCCCAATTAATTTCAAAGTCATGAGATTCGAGGTGAGCACAAGTTGACCCAAATACTAAATATATAGCATATGACTTATATTTATCTATGAATAATAAAATATAAATAGCTATACTCTAATAAATATCAATGTCAAAAGAAATATAACTAGTTTAATTTTTGAAAACATCAAAAATATAATAATCAATAAATATACATTAAATTTCAACTCATGTGAATTTTCAACAATAAAATAAAAAATATGTCAGTATATATTTCTCCTTGCTATAATAAATGCCTTTGAAGATTTGTAAGGTTTTATTTTATTTTATTTCAAACCAACAGCTCTCTCTCTCCCTTCCTCTCTTAAAATAAAAAATAAAAAAAGGTTAAAACTGTGTCGTTTTTTATGCACAGCACACCCTGCTATGCACAGCAGACATCCTGTAATAACCCCGACCTGTGATTACCTTTTAATCCATGATTAATTATGCCTAAGAAGAATTAAGATGAAATTATGCATTTATTTGCATGTGTACGACATAATTTGTGTTTCTATCTGTCCATCATAGCAATTTGCATATGTGTATGACTTTCAATCGCGAAATTGACTTGAATTATGTGTTAGTCGGAATTTTTAGAATTTTATGGAAGGTTCAATTGAAAGTCGATTCGGAACGATTTAATTAGAATAATTTATGTCTAATTGAGTAATTTGATCAACCATTTAATTAAACCACTAATTTAGCCTATATAAAGCATTAATGGCCCTCATTCACATTTTACACTCTCATATCTTCATCCTTGGTGGCAAAATGTAAGAGTAAGAAAGGGAGTAGGAAGATTTGACCCTAAGCTTAAGAATTTTGGAGACTTGAAAGGGAATTGAAAGAATTGACTTGTGAGCTCAAACATCAACACATCTAAGCTAAAATTGGGCCCCTAAGGTAAGAAGCCAAGCCTTTAGTTGTGTAATTGGAGTACTTACCACATGTATTCAAAAGAATTAAGTTGATTAATGTAGAAGAAGATGCATGCATGTGCATCACATGACAAATAGAGCATGTTGTCTAAGAATTTGTCCCACGCATGTTTATATTTTAGCCATGGTTTAAGAATTCAACATGTTTTTGAGCTAAACACCTCATTTGATTATGTTTTGGACACTTGAAGCTCAAACCATTTCATGCGTGTAGTATTCATGCTATGTTCTTAAAGTCTCTAGGTGAATTTTGAACAATTGACATAATTTTGGGCCTTGATTTCATGAAATGATCTCCAAACCATGGTATTTTATAAGTTTCTAAATGTCTTCTAGAAATTTGGCCCAAAAAGATGAGTTTTGAAGGGTGTAATTCGAGTTTGGAGCTTGGGAGTGCAATCTGGAAATTCCAAAATTTGCACTTCCGCTCGAGCGGCATAATCTGCGCTCGAGCGACCACTCTGTGATCTTGCATTTCCGCTCGAGTGACCAAGAGTTTGCTCGAGCGAGAAATGAAAGCTCCCAGAAGTTCTCAAATTTTGCAGACCGCTCGAGTGACATAGGTTGCGCTCGAGTGGGGACCTCAGTCTCACGTTAGAGCAACCGTTGAGCAGCCATCGAGCGGACATTTCATACAACTAGTACTTTTTCAAAGTTTGCAGACCGCTCGAGCGAGGGAATCTGCGCTTGAGAGGCTCCTCACATGTTTGAATGTCTGCTTGAGCAAGGGAAGTTGCGCTCAAGCGTGACCCCTATTTTCATCAAGTTTGGTTAAGAGTCCCAAAGTACATTTTGGCATTCACATTGCATCCTAGGCCATGTTGAAGACTCAATAAGAGGCTAAGACTTAGAAACACACTAAGACCTCGTTTGGGAACAGGCTAATTTAGTAACTTTTTGGCTATTTGGCTAAAAAAATAGGTAAAAAAAACTTATATGTTTGGGATGACTTTTTGACTAATTACGAAAAGATGTGCAAAAAGTAGAGAGAAAAGAGAATCTTTGACTTTTTTGTATGAGTTGTTGGCTTTTTGGCTAAAAGGGTAACTTTTTGGCTTTTTGGCTAAAAAGGTAAGTCCCCAAACGGGGCCTAAGAATGAAACGAAATAAGTTAAGTATCAACCAAGTGTGTGTTTCATTATGTGTTCCTGCTATGTGTGTGTAGGTCACGCGCCACAAGTTATCTAATTTGTCTGTTCTACAAGTGGAGCCATCTGTGAGTAATAACTCTGTAAAGTTATGTTTAACTTTAATTATTTCCTGATGCTATGAAATGATTAGTTTTCTGAAATACGATGTTTTGTATGAATGAATGATTATCCAAATTTCTGAAATATATTCGTGGTATCCTTAGCACAAGGTGCTTGCTTGGGGGTAATAATACCGTGCCTTTTTAAGCAAGGCCCTTGCTCAGGAGTAATAATACCGTGGTCTCATGGCCCTTGCCCGGGGGTAACAATGCTGTGGCTCAAGTATATTACAAGTTCCCAGTACCAGAGGTTCCTTCTGAAACTAACAAACAAGATAATGCTAATGGATGTACCATGTATGATTAAGCATGAATTCTGATTTCCGTATAAAGTTTGAACAAGAATATGATTGTATATCTGTTTTTGATATGAATTCTGATTTCAGAATCTATTAGGGAGATCGTTCATTTAAACCCTTTACTTTGTTACTATTCACTGGGCTTCCGCTCATTATTTATGTTATGTATGTATGTAGGTGATTAGGTACGTGACTAGGTCTAGAGTTGACGGCCTAAGATTCTCTTTTGTCAGCCAATCGCCGTGCCTCCCGGGGAGGTTCCTTTTGAGAGGTCCATGTCAAGGCTTTATTTGGTTTTGTTCTGTTTATTTGTACTTAGGCTAAGTTTCCTTTTGACTTTATCTGTGTAAATGGGTGACGTAAAACTATCGTATCTGTGATGTCATATATATATATATATATATAAGTTGTTTTAAAGTTTTTTGTCTCATATACGTTAACACAGCTCTATGGACATTATATATTTTCTATATTTGCTTCCGTAGCCCTATTTATATATTATTCTGTCAAGAGGCCTTTTGTAATCCAAGCATTACTGACCAGTTATGATGCTAAACCTATAGGGGTGGGTTTTGGTCGTGACAGAGTGGTATCAGAACATGCGTCTTACCGCACACATGAGTCCATATGAGCTATATGATGTCCTAGAAAAAAAGTAGGGACATTCATGTGCATGTGTGAGTGTGTGAGTTGATTACTGTGATAACTGGAATTGAACATGAATTCAACTTAACCTCACATAAATGAAACAAATGACCTAAAACTGAATATTCTGAACATTATGGAAGGGTTTACTCGCCTATGTTTATTATTGTTGTGTTTACCTATAGCTAATGGAGAATGCAAGAAGTAATGATACAATTGAATCCTCAGAGGCTCGCATGAGCCGAATGGAACAAATGATTACCACTCTAACTGAAGCAATAGCATAGCAACAAAGACAACAACCGATGCCTCATCTGCTCCCTCCGGTCTAAGTTGAATTGAATAATAATGACATCATCAACCTAACGCAGAAATTCATGAAGATGAAACCGCCAACTTTCTTGGGTGGTATTGAACCGTTGAAAGCGGAGACATGGTTACTAGAAATGGAAAAGTTATTTGAAATGTTTCCCTATACTGAGACTTAGAAGGTTTTATTGGCCACCTATACTCTTAAAGATAAAGCCGGTGATGGTGGTTATTGACCCGAAATAGTAATGGGAGTATGACCTGGGCTCAATTCAATTAGATCTTTTATAACAAGTACTTTCCTCAATGCTTTAGAGACCGAAAAGTATTTGAATTCCAAGAATTGAAACAAGACAGAATGTCCGTAGCCGAGTATGAGGCTAAGTTTACTGAGTTGGCCAGATTTTCCCCTCATATGGTTGACATAGATTATAAGAAGGCCCATAAATTTGAAAGGGGCTTAGAACTGGACATGTATGATCGAGTGGGTGTATTAAAATTGCCTACTTATGTGGAAGTGCTTAATAGGTCATTGATGGTAGAGGCCATACTAGTAGCCAAAAAAGAAGCTACAACTCCAACAACTGAACGAAGAGGTAAAATGACTGGATGCAATTTCAAGAAAGGCAGATCATTTTCGAATAAGCAAAATACTGGATCGTCAAGTAGCTCAAGCCAAAGCAATGGGTCTATACCGGTTTGTCCAGAATGTGGAAGGAAACATAGGGGCATGTGTTACCCTGCATCTGGTGCTTGTTTTCGATGCGGCAAGACAGGCCATATGATTAGAGATTGCCCGATGAGCCTTGACATGACTACCCATCCTGCGACAAGTTCATCTGGATCTACTCCTGTACCAAGAGCCAATGCGAAGGCCAATACTTGAGGAGAAACTTTGAGACAAGGCTGAATTTTTGCATTAATACCTGGGGATATACAGAATACTAAGTTAGTAGTGTCAGGTATAGTCTCTATCTGTGCTCAGAATGCCTATGTACTGATTGATTCTGGTTCCACGCATTCATTTGTATCGCATGTTTTTTCTTGGAAATTAACTAGACCATTAGAACCTATGAACTGTTTATTATCTGTGTCTACGCCGTCTGGGGGTTCTTTGATATGTGCTTATGTCTATCTGGCATGTGATATTATGATTGGTAATATGACATTGAATGCTGATTTGTTGCCCCTGAGCATTAATCATTTTGATTGTATTCTAGATATGGATTGGTTGACTAAATACTACGCCACCATTGATTGTGCAAATAAATCTATTGTGTTCAGACCACCTAGTATGCTTGAGTTTGTTTTTACTAGGAATGGGGTAGTTCCTCCGCCATACTTGATTTCATTTATGAGAGTTAGGAAATTGTTAAGAAAAGGTTATCGGGGCTACTTGTGTTGTGTGTTGGCTGAGTCTTCGGATAATGCTAATGTAGAAACAATACTTATAGTCCGTGAATTTCCTGATGTGTTTCCTATTGACCTACCTAGGGAATTAATTAATAGGAAAATTGAGTTCATCATTGATGTAATACCCGGGACACAACCAACTTTTAAAACCCCATACAGAATGTCCACTTCTGAACTGAAGGAATTAAAAACTCAACTCCAGGAACTATTAAACAAGAAGTTTATCCGCCCGAGCACTTCACCTTAGGGTGTTCCAGTGTTATTTGTCAAAAAGAAAGATGGGTCTTTGAGGTTATGTATTGACTACCGTGAGCTGAACAAAGTAACTGTCAAGAACAAGTACCCATTACCCTAAATAGATGACCTATTTGATTAACTTCAAGGAGCACAAGTGTTCTCTAAGATAGACCTTAGATCCGGACATCATCAACTAAAGGTGAAAGTAGAAAACATTGAGAAAATCGCTTTCTGAACTAGATATGGACATTATAAATTCTTAGTCATGCCATTTGGGGTAACTAATGCACCTGCAGCATTCATGGACTTAATAAATAGAATGTTCAAATAATTCCTTGATAAGTTTATTCTTGTGTTCATCGATGATATATTGATTTATTCTAAAATTAGGGAAGAACATGAAAATCACCTGAGAATTGCTTTACAGATTCTGAGAGAAAGTTATTTGCAAAATTTTCCAAATGTAAATTTTGGCTTGATAGTGTGGCATTTTTGGGGTATGTAATTACCAAGGATGGTATCTCCGTTGACCCACAGAAAATTGAAGCTATTGTGAACTGGCCTAGATCGATGAATATAATAGATGTTTAAAGTTTTCTAGGACTTGCAGGCAATTATCACAGATTTGTCAAAGATTTTTCCAAACTTGTTTTGCCACTCACTCAATTGGCACAGAAAGCTACACCATTCGACTGGACTGATCAAAGATAGACTACTTTCCAAGAGCTAAAAACCAGGTTAGTAACTGCACCAATTTTGACTTTGCCTAATGGTACTGATAGGTTTCAAATTTACAGTGATGCTTTCTACAAAGGTTTGGGGTGTGTGTTGATGCAAAATGGAAAAGTGATTGCTTATGCTTCTCAACAACTCTGCCCTCATAAAAAAAAACTATCTAACCCATGACCTTGAATTAGTCGCTGTGATATTTGCTTTAAAAATTTGGCGCCATTATCTGTATGGAGTAACTTGTGAAGTATACACAGATCATAAAAGTTTAAAATAATTCTTCACCCAAAAAAGAGCTGAACATGAGACAGAGGAGATGGTTAGAATTGATAAAGGACTATGATTTGCAAATTTTGTATCATCTAGGGAAGGCATATACCGTTGCAGATGCATTGAGCCGAAAATCTATTAGGAATTTGTCATGTTTGCTCACCGATCGAAGAGAGTTATTATGTGACTTGGATAAAAATGAAATTGAAATTGTGTTACGTGAACAAGGCGGGATCTTGACTGCCATTTTCTGCCCAACCTGCAATCATTGAAGAAATTAAAGAGAAACAACGTGAGATGAGTTTCTGAGGAAAATTGTTGATGAGATTGACTCAAAACCGAGACTGGCATTTGTGTTTGACAATGATGTGTTGAAATTTCAGAATCACCTTTGTGTGCCAGATTGTTTTGACTTGAGGAAACGCATCATGACTGAAGCTCACAATTTGAAATTTGCTATGCATCTGGGAAATACAATGATGTATCATGACTTGAAACAGAACTTCTGGTGGTCGGGAATGAAGAAGTGTATTGTTGATTTTGTAGCTAAATGTTTGCACTGCCAACAAGTTAAAGCCGAACATCAACGACTTGCTAGATTGCTTCAACCGCTTTCAGTACCAGAATGGAAATGAGAGCATATTACCATGGATTTTATTATTGGACTTCCTCGCTCCTCCCGAGGTATGGATATTATTTGGGTTATTGTTGATCGTTTAACTAAGTCCGCCCATTTTCTGCCTATTAAATCTATTTACAATGCGAACAAATTGGCCAATGTTTATATGAATAAGATTGTGAGGCTACATGGTGTGCCAGTATCCATCGTATCTGATAAAGATTCAAAGTTCACGTCAAGGTTTTGGCAAAGTTTGCAACAGGCTTTGGAGACTGAACTGAAGTTAAGCAGTGTTTATCACCCACAAATAGATGGCCAAACAGAACGAACCAATCAAACTTTGGAAGATATGCTACGTATGTGTGTGTTGGACTTTCAAGGGAATTAGGAGACTTACCTCCCTTTGGCGAGTTCATATATAACAACAACTATCATTCAAGTATTAGGATGGCTCCTTATGAAGCTTTATATGGTAGAAAGTGTCGTTCACAGATATGTTGGGCTAAAGTAGGTGACAGACCTTTATTGGGACTGGAACTTGTGCAAAAAATAACCGAAAATGTAAAATTGATTCAATAAAGACTGAAACTGCACAAAGTCGCCAAAATAGTTATGCGGATGTCCGAATGAGAGATAGGGAATATGAAGTCGGGGATCACGTGTTTATCAAAGTAACTCCAATGAAAGGCCAGACGCAGTTTGGAGTAAAAGGCAAATTGGCACCGAGATATGTTGGTCCATACGAAATCCTTGAGAAGATTAACCCAGTATCGTATTGGATAGCCTTACCGCCAGTCATGGAACATATGCATAATGCTTTCCATGTCCCCATGCTTCGGGATAATCTACGAGATCCGTCACATGTCATTGAACTCACACATGTGCTTTTGAAAGATGATTACACCTATGAGGAGAGGCCAAAATAGATTGTTAATCGCCGAATCAAAAGACTAAGGAACAAAGAAATCTCATTGGTGAAGGTTGATTGGCAAAACCACGGAGGGACCTATGCAACTTGGGAAACGGAGGAAGATATGATGAGGCGATACCTTGAATTATTTCCTTTGGATCCGATATTCTTCCAAAATGAAGATAATCCGAGTTTGGAGGACCAAACTCTTTGATGGGGGAAGACTGTAACAACCCCGACCTATGATTAGCTTTTAATCCATGATTAATTATGCCGAAGAAGAATTAAGATGAAATTCTGCATTTATTTGCATATGTGTATGACATTATTTGTGTTTTTATCAGTCTATTGTAGCAATATCTGTTTGTCGTTCTGTTCTGTGAATTGAAGACCTTATCGACTTCCAATCGCGAAATTGACTTGAATTATGTGTTAGTTAGAATTTTTAAAATTTTACGGAAGGTTCAATTGAAAGTCTATTTGGAACAATTTAATTAGAATAATTTATGTCTAATTGAGTAATTTGATCAACCATGTAATTAAACCATTAATTTAGCCTATATAAAGCATTAATGGACCCTCATTCACATTTTACACTCTCATATCTTCATCTTTGGTGGCAAAACGTGAGAGTAAGAGAGGGAGTAAGAAGATTTGACTCTAAGCTTGAGAATTGGGGAGACTTGAAAGGGAATTGAAAGAATTGACTTGTGATCTCAAGCATCAACACATCTAAGCTAAAATTAGGCCCCTAGGGTAAGAAGTCAAGCCTTTAGTTGTTTAATTGGAGTATTTACCACATGTATTCAAAAGAACTAAGTAATTAAAGCAAGAATTAAGTTGATTGATGTAGAAGAAGAAGATGCATGAATGCATGTGCATCACATGACAAATAGAGCATGTCATTTTAGAATTTGTCCCATGCATGTTTATATTTTAGCCACGGTTTAAGAATTCAACATGTTTTTGAGCTAAACACCTCATTTGATTGTGTTTTGGACACTTGAAGCTCAAACCATTTCATGCATATAGTATTCATGTTATGTTCTTAAAGTCTCTAGGTGGATTTTGAACAATTGACATAATTTTAGGCCTTGATTTCATGAAATGATCTCCAAACCATGGTATTTTATAAGTTTCTAAATGTTTTCTGAAAATTTGGCCCAAAAGGATGAGTTTTGAAGGGTGTAATTCGAGTTTGGAGCTTGGGAGTGCAATCTGGAAATTCCAAATTTTGCACTTCCGCTCGAGCTACCACTCTATGATCTTGCATTTCTGCTTGAGCGACCAAGAGTTTGCTCGAGTGAGAAATGCAAGCTCCCAGAAGTTCTCAAATTTTACAGACCGCTTGAGCGACATAGGTTATGCTAGAGCGGGGACCTTAGTCTCACGCTCGAGCAACCGTCGAGCGGCCATCGAACGAAGATTTCATACAACAAGTACTTTTTCAAAATTTGCAGATTGCTCAAACGAGGGAATCTATGCTCGAGCGGCCCCTCACATGTTTGCATGTCCGCTTAAATGAGGGAAGTTGCGCTCGAGCATGACCCTTGTTTTCAGCAAGTTTTGTTAAGAGTCCCAAAGTGCATTTTGGCATTCACATTGCATCCTAGGCCATGTTTAAGACTCAATAAGAGGCTAAGACCTAGAAAAACACTAAGAATGAAACGAAAGAAGTTAAGTATCAACCAAATGTGTGTTTCATTATGTGTTTCTGCTATGTGTGTGTAGGTTACGCGTTACAAGTTATCTAATTTGTCTGTTCTGGAAGTGGAGCCATCTGTGAGTAATAATACTGTAAAGTTATTTTTAACTTTAATTATTTTCTAATACTATGAAATGATTAGTTTTTTGAAATGTGATATTTTTTGTATGAATAAATGATTGTCCAAAATTTTGAAATATATTTGTGGCATCCTTAGCACAAGGCCCTTACTAGGGGGTAATAATACCGTGGTCTACAAGTACAAGGCCCTGGCCCAGGGATAACAATACCGTGCCTTTTTAAGAAAGGCCTTAGCCCGGGAGTAATAATACCGTGGTCTCATGGCTTTTGCCCGGGGGTAACAATACCGTAGCTCAAGTATATTATAAGTTCCTGGTACTGGAGGTTCCTTATGGAACTAACAAGCAAGATAATGCTAATGGATGTACCATGTATGATTAAGTATGAATTCTGATTTCCGTATGAAGTTTGAACAAGAATATGATTATATATCTGTTTTTGATATGAATTCTGATTTCTGAATCTATTAGAGAGATCGTTCATTTAAACCCTTTACTTTGTTATTATTCACTAGACTCCCGCTCACTATTTATATTATGGGTTGGTTTGGTATGAACTATATAATCCATCTTTTTATCTTTTTTCCATCACATCACCTCTCTACTTTTCTGCACATCTTTTTGTAAAAAGACAAAAAAGTATACTTTTTTAGGACACCCCAAACCAACCCTATGTATGTATGTAGGTGATCAGGCATGTGACCAGGTCTAGAGTTGACGGCCTAAGATTCTCTTTTGTCAGCCAACCACCGGGCCTCCCGAGGAGGTTCCTTTTGAGAGGTCCATGTCAAGGCTTTATTTGGTTTTGTTCTGTTTATTTGTACTTGGGCTAAGTTTCCTTTTGACTTTATCTGTTTAAATGGATGACGTAAGACTATCGTATCTATGACGTCACACACACACACACACACACACATATATATATATATAAGTTGTTTTAAAGTTTTCTGTCTCATATACGTTAACACAGCTCTATGGACATTGTATACCTTCTATATTTGTTTCCACAGCTCCTATTTATATATTATTATGTCAAGAGGCCTTTGGTAATCTAAGGATTATTAGTCAGTTACGATACTAAATCTATAGGGGCGGGTTTGGGTCGTGACACACCCCTTGTCCTAAATTAATATATTTTGATTGACTTTAAAACAATAATTATATGTCTCATAAAAAAAATAGAATCTTTAGAAAGATTATTATTGTAGAACGGAGGGAATATTATGAGTAATATTACAAATTCATCTTTATCAATTTAGAAATTACTCAAAAATTAATTTCTGTCACACTTTATATGGATCCCTTGTAAACTCTACAATACACAAATTAATTTCCGTGATAAAATTACCTACCAAAATTTTTTAAGTGGATCAGAACCGGTGTTTAGACTTTTCCGAATACTATTATGAGTGAAGGGAAAATACCATTAGACATTAAAAAATATTATTTCAGAAATCATAAGAAGCAAATTGATTAAAAATTTAAAATTGGAGGAATAATTGCAAAGCAAGTATGAATAAAAAAAACAAGTGAAATGATTTATTTATTAAATTTGTTGTGGCTTGAATTAGTTAAATTTGTGTTAGTTGGACGACTCGATTTTTCCACCATCTATCATGGTCATCACCTTATAATTTAGATGATCAACATGAACAAATTCAGACGATTCCAAATTTAGTGGAGGTAGCATTGTTGAAAAAATAATTAGGCATTGTTAGGAATATTAATTTTTCTACCAAAAAATATCAAATGTCTCATATGGGTGTAGGGTTCGCAATTTTGTGAACCCCACACCCATGTGAGACATTTAATCATTTGTTTGGTAGAAAATTTGAGACCTATAATTTTTTCCAAAATAATTACATAATACAGAAAATTTTAAAAAATAATTAGAAAACCATGAATCAATTTACCTATTTACCCTTAGGCCATGTTTGTTTCACAATTTGAGTGGCTGAATTGGACTACTATGGATGATTGTGGGTTCATCCACATTATGTTTGATAGTAAAATGGGAGGACATACTGATAATCTAAAGGACTTAGTAAACCCCCTCAATAGGGAGATTAACTTGGTTAGATTTTGAATGAGATTAGAAAAATAATAAAAAAATTGAATCTATTTTATATAAAAAATTTATTTTTTTTACTAAGGCACTTTTATATTTTAATATTTTTAATATAAAAACATTTATATTTATTTTGGATAAAAATAATTTAACAATCTCTTAAATAATCATTTAGGCCAAGTTTGGCAACTCAAAAATAATCTATTTTTTTATCTTTTTAATTTTTTTCCATTACATCACCTCTCTACTTTCCTACACATCTTTTTATAAAAAGACAAAAAATATACTTATTTAGGTCATCCCAAACAACCCCATACTATACTATCATCAAAATAACACATTTTTATTTAATTTTTTCACTAATAATTCCTACATTATTAGAGCATCTCCAACCCACTAGGTATATAATGCTTGTTAGTTAAAATGCCTAGTATAACTCATTTTTTTCAACTCCAATGCACTAGGCATATGATTAGGCATTTTAGCTCAACTCATATTCACTAGCTACATGTAGCTAGCTTTCAAGGCTAGGCAAAATGAGTTTAATCATTAGGATCATTTCTCTCCATCTTTGTTGCTGATGTGACATTTTCTAAAATTAATAGTATTTAGATAAATAGCTAAAATAAAGAGTATGGTTGAAGTAGAAATATGAAATAATTGATAGGCAAAATAAAATATATACTTTATAGTAATATTTAAATAGGTAAAATGCCTATTACCGTTGAAGATGCTCTCGCTACTAATCTCATCAAACTAAATTCACCAAACATGGCCTTAATTCTTTCCATCTGCCCTCTCTCTTCCTCTTTCAACCCCACCCTCTGTAACCGGCGGCCACCCCTACCAGATTCCTCCGGCCAGCGCTCCGCCAGTCCTCGCCCTTCCCATCAATTACCCTCCGCCACTGCCGCCAACCCATTGCCAATCCACCCCCAACCTTTGCAAAACCGGATCTGGAACCAGAACTCATCGCGCAATCGTGAGATCGACCCACCACGATCTCATGCCAGCGATCTCTCTCTCATCGTGATCTCTCCTCTGTCATCGCGCAGTCTCACGGTGGCGGCGGTGGAGGAGGCATTGACATTTATTTTTGTCAAATTAGTTTATATTTTATCAAATTGACAATTTTACCCTTGAAAAATCTAATGATATCTTCAATTGTCCTTATTTGGAACAAGATTCAAAATTCAGAGTCAAATGTATCACAATTGAAAAGTCTAGGATCAAAGTGACACAAGTCCCAAACTATAGAGACTATTTGTGTAATTTGCCCTAACTTAAATAAGCTTAAAAAAAAAAAAAAAAACCTGATCATTTGAAAGCTGAGATGAGAGTCGTGCTTTTAACTTCTGTTTTTAGATTATCAACTTTTAGCATTATAAGCTGCACCAAAAACACAAGTGCTTTTGGATTATCTGAAAGCATTCCTCTGTTTCTGGATTATCAAATGGTTGGGTGGTGTTTTGTTAGTTGCTTTGCATTATTTACTTGCATAATAGAGTGAGCGAGCTTTTGGTATTTACATGCCAAGAAGTACGCACTAATATCAGTATTTTCTTTTTCCCATGAATCATGTTCTGTTGTAGTTTCTGGAGGAGCTTACTCAACTGATGAGCTACTGAGCATCTCTCCAACGTGAGTAGGCATTTTACCTATCTAAATATGACTGTAAAGTATACATTTTATTTTGCCAGTCAACTGTTTTATGTTTCTACTCCAATCATGCTCTTTATTTTAGCTATTCATTAACTTTATAGAATGTCGCGTCAATAACAAAGATGGATGGAAATAATCCTAATGATTAAATACATTTTGCCTAGCCTTGAAGATTACATGTAACTAGTGAATGTGAGCTGAGCCAAAATGTCTAATCATATGCCTAGTGTATTGCTGTTAAAAAAAGTGAGTTACATTAGGCATTTTAAATAACAAGCATTGTATGCCTAGTGGGTTGGAGATGCTCAAAGCATGGTGCATAAATTTGTTGAGTAAGAGGTAAAAAAGGAGGGTGATAAAATTGTACGATTATGAAAATACAAGTAAGCAAACCCACTCTGTAAATGGATACAACCTAACAGAACTTAAATCTTGTTGCACAGACGACTAAGTTATGGGTTGTCTACTCCTAGTTGCAGGAATACAATTTTTTGCATATTATTACTGATTTCCTTGTAACTGATATTCTACCTTTTGTTATTGGAGTTGATTGTTACTGATTTTCCCAAAGCTTACATTCTGCTTTTGGCTGTTGGAGTTACTAGTTCTGAGTGAATCATCGACAAGACTTGGGTTTGGCCTAGTGGTCTTGTAGCTACACCTTAAGCTGTGGTGAGGCAAAAGTTGAGGAATTCGAGCTGATGGAGCAGTGGCTACGCCTTTAGTCGCAATATAACTTTACTAACAAACTAAAATCCTACAATCTTCACCAAAAAAAAAAAAAAAAAAAAGATGAATCATTGACAAACTTTCAATTCATAATTTTTGGTAAGCTGCAGCCTGCATATATTTTATGCCATACAACCGCATCTCCTAAGAGCTTATATTGACATTTTATTGGAATATTTTAGCTTGTTTAAGGTGTATATAAAACAATCTGGCCTTGTTTCACACTTCTAATTTATAATTGCATAATGTTTTGATCCTTTATTGAGATTCATATCAGAATATTGGTTTAACATATTTTGGTTGGGTAGAATACCTATGCTGAGGATGTCAGCCAGAAATGGCTACAATGGGGCTTGATACTATGTGGTTAGCCTGATCAAACCATTTGAGATAGCCACTCGTTATGTTTGTTGCATCTTTATCGACCTCTACACTCATAGCAAAACTTTGCTTCTGAAATTTGCTTGTGAATGTGAGAGTACTGGGCTCTACTTTGATCCTCATTCCAGTAGGAACAACTAAAACCGCTTGATAAGTGGCTGTATCATCTCCCACATTTGTCACAACCCTGCTGAAGTTCTTTTCTTTTATGGAGCTGGCTCCTTTGGGAAATATGGCGACGAAAGAAGGATAATTGAGGTCAATGGGATTTTGGCTGCAACTCCACTCATTTCTTCTGAGGACAGCGCTCATCTGCTTCTTACTATAGCCGAGGCGACACAGGAACTCAATATAATCTTGGAAACCCATGTCATATATCAGGCCTGGATCCATGGCTTTATTGGGATTGATGTGGCCTGCCCCGAAGTCTAGAGGTGTGGCATGGAGTCCAGTCCATTGGTCTTTGAAGGTTGTGCCTGTATTGTCAACTAAATTTGCGGTGGTCATGATGGCTGATCTTATGGCTGCAGGGCTCCAATCTTGGTGGACAGCCTTCAGTAATGCTGCAACTCCTGCAACATGGGGTGCTGCCATTGATGTTCCTGAGTAGAGTGCATAATCTGTGACCAAATCGTAGTTGCCTATTGAAGTGAAAGGTTTATTGGGTGCAACTGCTGCCAGAATATCTGCCCCAGGAGCGAGAATATCTGGTTTTAGAACACCTGGGCTAATTGGGTCAGGTCCTCTAGAAGAAAAACGGGCAACTTGAGGAGCTGGTTTTGTGCCCAAGCTTGTCATCATGAACCTCATGCTCTTCACCATCGCTTTTTTTGCCTTGGTTGCGTACTCTCTGACTGAAGTCCCGGAACTAGTCTTTAAAACCAGGCTAGGAATGAAGGACCCAGCTGGACCTAAAGCAACATGGTCTGCCATGAAGATGCCTGCATATCCACCTGCCCTAAAAACTTCTATCATTTGTTTAATGACACTAATGTTGCCGCTATTATCACATAGGACTACCTTACTGTCAACCTCTTTTGGATCCAAAGCATAAAGGTTGCATGTTGCTTTGCTTCGATTACGTTCCCCATAATACAAAGGTGTGTCAGTAATATATATGCTTTCCGGGAAATATGATGTTCCTTCCACAGTTGCTCCATTTCCAAGGTGCATTTTTCCTGCAAAACTTCGGTCAACAGTGCCAGCACCTACCGTCGTGATCCAAGGTGCTCCGTTGTATGTTGTGTTTGGACCTCCATCATTTCCAGCCGCACAGATAACAACAATTCCTTTCTCTATTGCTGAAAGAGATGCCATAGCTATGACATCCTTGAAATAAGATGTCTGTGTAAATCCCAGAGACAAAGACATGATGTCCACCCCATCAGCAATAGCTCGATCCATGCCGGCGAGCACATCAGTAGCTGCAGTCTCCTCTGTGCTTGTTGACCAGAGGACCTTGTACATGGCGATACGTGCATTTGGTGCTATACCTCTGGCTGTGCCTTTAGCGTACCCAAAGTGACTAGTACCAAGTACATGGGTACCCGCTGCTGTGGACGAGGTGTGGGTTCCATGACCAGTGTAGTCTCTTGCTGATTTGAAGTCATCTTCCTTGGAAATTTTTTTACCTGAAGCATGGAGTCCTTTGCTAAAAGACTGAGCACCAATGAGCTTCCTGTTGCAGGCTGAAGGGCCAAAATCTGTGCCATTTTCACACTTGCCCTTCCATCTCTCTGGCACTGGTGACATCCCTTTGTCTTGAAAGCTCTCGCTTTCTGGCCAAATTCCAGTGTCTATTATTCCTACGATAACATCTTTGCCAAAAGAAGAAGCAGGCCATATGCCAGTTCTACTTTTTAGGCCAAGGAACTTGGTGGTGTGGGTTGTGAAGAGCTTACCAAAGGACTCCTCATAGAGAGTTTGTTTGTGTGAATTTGATTGGCTGTTGTTTAATGTTAAGTCTTTGTAGGATTTAGTCAGTCTAGTAGCCTATCATTCTTCAATAGAGTTGATTTTACAATAATGGGAGAGTTTGTTTGTGTGAATTTGATTGGCTGTTGTTTAATGTTAAGTCTTTGTAGGATTTAGTCAGTCTAGTAGCCTATCATTCTTCAATAGAGTTGATTTTACAATAATGGGAGAGTTTGTTTGTGTGAATTTGATTGGCTGTTGTTTAATGTTAAGTCTTTGTAGGATTTAGTCAGTCTAGTAGCCTATCATTCTTCAATAGAGTTGATTTTACAATAATGGGAGAGTTTGTTTGTGTGAATTTGATTGGCTGTTGTTTAATGTTAAGTCTTTGTAGGATTTAGTCAGTCTAGTAGCCTATCATTCTTCAATAGAGTTGATTTTACAATAATGGGAGAGTTTGTTTGTGTGAATTTGATTGGCTGTTGTTTAATGTTAAGTCTTTGTAGGATTTAGTCAGTCTAGTAGCCTATCATTCTTCAATAGAGTTGATTTTACAATAATGGGAGAGTTTGTTTGTGTGAATTTGATTGGCTGTTGTTTAATGTTAAGTCTTTGTAGGATTTAGTCAGTCTAGTAGCCTATCATTCTTCAATAGAGTTGATTTTACAATAATGGGAGAGTTTGTTTGTGTGAATTTGATTGGCTGTTGTTTAATGTTAAGTCTTTGTAGGATTTAGTCAGTCTAGTAGCCTATCATTCTTCAATAGAGTTGATTTTACAATAATGGGAGAGTTTGTTTGTGTGAATTTGATTGGCTGTTGTTTAATGTTAAGTCTTTGTAGGATTTAGTCAGTCTAGTAGCCTATCATTCTTCAATAGAGTTGATTTTACAATAATGGGAGAGTTTGTTTGTGTGAATTTGATTGGCTGTTGTTTAATGTTAAGTCTTTGTAGGATTTAGTCAGTCTAGTAGCCTATCATTCTTCAATAGAGTTGATTTTACAATAATGGGAGAGTTTGTTTGTGTGAATTTGATTGGCTGTTGTTTAATGTTAAGTCTTTGTAGGATTTAGTCAGTCTAGTAGCCTATCATTCTTCAATAGAGTTGATTTTACAATAATTAGAGAGTTTGTTTGTGTGAATTTGATTGGCTGTTGTGAGGGTAAAAACGATCCTCTCTTCTTCTTTGTTAGTGTCACAGCCTTTGTTTATACCTCCTTTATAGCCCCAAAACCCTGACAAGTCAAGCTTAAGTCAATACTAACCCCGTCCTCTACCTATTGGCATTCAATTTGATTATCAAAACCTTAAATTACTCATTGTTTTACTCTTAAATAGGCTGTGTATTGAAAGTTTGGCAAGCTTTATCACTTATGTACGAACTAATTTTAGCTCTTTTTCCTTTTAAAACCCGAAGACTGTTTGGATCTTAGATTTGAGGAGTGATTTGTAGAAAGAAAAGAAGAAAAGTGAAGGGAAAAATGAATGAAAAGTGGATTAAGTTAGCGGTATTTTTGTAATATTTTAAATTGCTAGACATATGTGGTAGTAGTCACCCATGAATCATTTTACGAAGGGTTACATTGTTGGGTTATTATAAAAGGCTTTATTTAGGTTTTGGAGTAGACTGGTTATGATAATAAAAAATTCAAGATCTTATAGTGTTAAGTCACAATCTAGGTAAACTTAAGAAGTCTAGTAATAACTAAATTAATTTTTAGTTCTTTCCAATCTTCAAACCCTAAAAGTCTTCTGGCTTTAAGAACCCTAATCCTATAATATATTCATGCCTTAAACCCATTACAGCCTTAATTCTTAAGCTGCCTCGCAATATTTTTATAAAGTTGTTCTACATCAAAGAGGAATGCAAAAGAATCAAGGTCATCCACATTCCTTGGAAGTTGTGAGGTATGTCTTCAATGTATAATATGCTTTGATTGCTTCTAAAATTCTTGCATAACTCTTTTTGTGAGGACCAAAATATAAGGTATATATCTAACCATTTGTAAGGCTAGGTTTGAACCCACAACCTCTCGTATGAGAGTGATTGGGTGATGCCATCGAGGTAAAAGCCCTTCGGCTTGCACTACTCTTCAATGGACGGTAACTTTTGTTATTTTTAACTGAAGTAAAACTTGTAAAACCTCATCAGTTGACCCGAGTTGTTGATCCTGTTGCTGGGTACAGTAAGTCTTGGTGGTCTAAAAACCTAAAAAAAAAAGAGTGAAGTCTTGGTCTTCTATGGTCTATTTATTTTTTGGAAAGTAAAGAATAGGTGAGAAACTTTTAAATGTATACATCATTTACTTAAGCACTACCGTGGAAACCATCAAGGAGATGGGACCAACAAAGATGAAAGTAAAAAATAAACTATTGGTTCACACTTTCACAGAATTTGATTGGTCTAAAATTGTGAGCTTCTCATTTAAAAAATGTACACTACTTAAAATTGTAAATTTTATTATTTTGAATTAATTAAAATTTGTATTTTATCTATACTTTAATAGTGTGTGAACAAAATTAAACTCAAAATAAAAGGGGACTTGAGCTTTATAATCTGCGTCAAAGCAAGACCCAAAAGCCATTATCCAATAGCACATCACATGGGAATACACTAGTATGCAATTGGCAAAACCTCACAATCAACTAATCCATCATTAACAATTGAATCATTCAAACCACATTGCTACGAACACACGGAAAAGAGTCTTTGTGGAATATGATTGAAACATCCATTATCACTCTAGCCACGTGTTTGACGACGGGTAATTTATTGTATTTTTAAAATTATTTTAAAAATTTGAATTTAAAGAGTGATTGTGGAAGAAAAATTAAACAGAGGAAAAAATGCAATGAACATAGCCGAACCTTAATATTTCATGACGTCTTTAATCAGAATGTTGCTTTCATGGGTTAAGAGTCAAGACTTAGAAGATAAGTATCTCTTTTGAGTGATTTTATTTATACCAGCACTCATTTATCTCTTTATACTAGGGATGGCATCAGGCCGGAGTGGGGCACACTGCCTGTCCCCGACTCTTGATGGTGAAAATTCTTCCGTCCCAAGCCCTGATTTCTGACGGGAAATCTATCACCACCCTTGCCTCCTAATGGGGATCGGGTTTCTCCGACCCCGAAAATTCCCCCCCCCCCCCCCCCTCCCAAAAAAAAAAAAACAAAAACAAAAACAAAAAACAATGGAAATCAAAGAATTAATCACTTGTAGATCCTTGAACAACCAAAGCAACTATAATGGCGAACAATCTCACCATAGAACAAACTAGTTGCAGAGCCAACCCCATTTTCGATATACTATGAAAAATCCGTACTCCCCCAAACCCAACCTATAACTCAATGATGAAGAAAGAATGAAACAGTAATAAAAAATTAAATAAAATAATGAACAGTGATAATGGGATAGAAAATTGGTGACTTGAAGCATTGACAAAACGGAGGTTAGGGTTTGGTATATATATATAGGGGTATAATAATGATTTCAGTTCGGGGAAATGGGGGCGGCGACCGGGGCTGGGATTGGGGAACGTATCACCGTTTTTAGCCCGAACATTATCGAGGATGCATTTTCAAATACCATTCCCGGCCAGTCGAGTGTATTTTTTGGGAAAAACCCATTCTAATTGGGATCAGGGAGTCGGGTCCCCGTCGGGTTGGGTTCAAATTGCCATCCCTTCTTTATACCCTCCATATAAAATGTGTGTGTGTGTTTTTTTTTTTTATTTTTTATTTTTTATTTTTATTTATGCATGTGAAATTATTTTTAAGGACAAAAGACTAAGATTAAATATATTTTGTTATCTCTTTACACCTATTGGTGTTCAATCCCTATTACTTTTCTTTACTTCTCATTTTTTCTTCCCTACTACATATCTTTTTTCAAAAAGTGAGAATTATAATGTTTTAATCATAGAAACAAACAATAGATAAAGAAACAGTGGTGAAGAACCATAAAAAAACAGTGAAATGATGAGTTTTTTTTTATTTGCTTGGTAGGTTTTTGTTTCGTTTTTGAGAGAGTTCTTTGACTTTTGTTTGGTGTGCCAAAATCGAACAAAATAAAATAATTCGGAATCACATTGCCGAACAAAAAATATATGTCCAGTAATCCACTGTCGAATAAAAGATGCATTTTCGGTAACTCAAGATCGAACGTTTTTAATTTGTTCGGTTGCTTATTACCTTGCATTTCCAGTTATATATATATATATATTTTATTTGGAAGGATTATACTTCTATTCATTGCAACAATGCAAGTACAATCATTTGGTTGCCGAACATCTTGAATGACACTTATTTGTTGGTAGATTATCTGAGGAGAAAACATTATTATTAATTGACAAGTCAAAGAGTATGATACGATTAAAAGAGATGTTTATTACATTGAAACGAAAGGGTATCTTTAATGCGATAACAATGCAGACAATCTACAACGCACGTAAATCGACAAGTGGCTGGACAAATTTATTTTAGTTCGACAACATGACACTGGAATAATCTAATTTGTATAGTTATTTGGAAGGATTATGCTTCTATTCATTGCAGCAATGCAAGTACAATCATCTGGTTGTTGAACATCTTGAATGACATTCATTTGTTAGTAGATTATCTGAGGAGGAAACATCATTGTTAGTTGACATGTCAAAGAGTATGATACGATTAAAAGAGATGTTTATTACATTGAAATGAAAGGGTATCTTTAATGCGATAACAATGCAGACAATCTACAACGCACGTAAATTGACAAGTGGCTGGACAAATTTATTTTAGTTCGACAACATGACACTGGAATAATCTAATTTGTATAGTTATGTATCATTGAACATGCACTTTACAAATGGGTTCCAACTAATTTCTTGTTAAAGTAAAGCAAAATCATCTAATCAAACGAGAATAAATGGCTGAAAAAAGTTTGTCTGGTAATATAGCACTGGAATAATTCTAATTCTTTAACATTGTATTACCAAAAGCTATCGGTATAAGGAGACAAAATTAAAAGAGTTTTGAAGAGTTTTTAGATTAGGGTTAGTTTTGGTAGTATAATTGGTGTAATGAGAGTCACATTTTTTTATATAGTGTAATGAAATAAAGAATGTAAAGAAGTAAATTAGCGATGTAAGTAGAATCAGTATGCCTTTAATCGGTGGGTTAGCAAGTGTTTTTGCTTTCACTGTTTTGTTAGTTTTACAGCTCTGTTTAGCTCAAGATTCAAGTGTTTAAGCAAGTGTAGCAGCTTGATATAACATTTCTTTAGTTTTGAATCGGCTGGATGATGTTTTGTTGATTTTAACTTTTGTTTTTGTTTTTTCATTTTTTTTTAGATGCCAAATTAATGAGTTCCATGGTGAGGGCTACGTACATGTGACGTGTGGTCAGCTACGTCACTGTGTCTCTATCTTTTGCTTAATTGAGCAAAAAAAGAAAAAGAAAAGTTAAATGGTTTACACCTTACACTTCTCAAATTTTATTTTGATTCCTTATGGTCTGCCAATTAGATGGAAAGTGATCAGGTGAGGAACATGAGAGCACGTTTTATAGCGATCCCGGGTTTACCCTTGTTGTACAGTGATCCGGACATGTGTCCGTGGATGTTGGTAGTTGTTTATTATCTTGTTGCATCCTCTTTACTTTGTATTTTGAGTTATAGGATGTGTTGGGCAGGTTGGTTTCAGGTTGGTTGTGTTTGGGAGCCTAGTGTTGCTGCCAAAATTTTTGAACCTTCGCTCGAGCGAGGAGTTGGTCGCTCGAGCGAGAGTTGAGTTGTGTCTGGTGGGTCGAGCCAGAGTGGCTTCGCTCGAGCGAGAGCTTGCACCTGGTTCTGGACCTGAGAGTTGTGTTTCTTGGCTCGAGCGGTCTGGTTTGCTCTTCGCTCGAGCGAGAGGTCTGTCGCTCGAGCGTGCGTCTGGTTGCAGACCTGAGGGTTCGAGTTGTTGGCTCGAGCGAGCATTCTTTCGCTCGAGCGCACTTTTGAGTTTTTGGCTCGAGCAAGAGCTTCTTGGCTCGAGCGAGAGTTTTCTGTGTCTGGTCGCTCGAGCGACCAAGTTTTCGCTCGAGCGAGCGTGTTTTATATCAGCGGACAGTAGCGATTTTGAACTTCACTTTTTCACTTCTTTTTTTTGATCAAACCTAGATCCGAGACCTTCTCTCTCTACACTTATATTCTCTCTAAGAATTGATCTCCCTAGAGTGTGAATCTAGCCTAGGGCCTTTGTTAATAAGATAGAGGGCACTGAGAGCTTTGTTTTAATCTGAAAAAGTTTGGATTTGGAGCACGTTGGTCTTCGGGTCTTCATCTTCTTTTTGGCTCAAACTTCGAGGTAGGGATATCCTACTCCTCTCTATGGGTTTTGTCTTTAAATTTTGGCATTTTGAGATGTTGGGGTTGGTTTGGTAATTTTGTGAAAGTTTGGGGGCTTTTGTGTAATTTTACAAAAGTTGGGGTTTATTCATAATAAACCTAGATGCATGTTTGGCATAGAGAAATGGAATGAATGTTAAGTCATTGATGAAAATGGGACCTAAGGGTTGAAATGTTAATTATGGGAATTGACCTAATTACATTGTTTAATTAATTGGGATAATTAATTGAAAAAAATGAGGAAATGTAATGTTGATTGAATATCAATTGTGCATTTATTTTCTGTTTAGAAATAACTGCTTTGGGCTATATGTGGGTGTTCCAATGGATTAGCTAAATTGTGTTAAAATGTGTGTTTTAGTGTGCTCCAAATGTGTATTATGTATAGAGAGAATAAAATAGATAAAATTTAGCAATGGACAATTGGAATCCATTGTACTTGTTTGGTGCTCTGTTTTAACCCCTCTACATAAATAGTGGAGATTGTTAGCACCTCACTGGTTGTGTTCGTAAATTAAATTTATAAATAAAATAAATAACAAAACATAAATAAATAATCTGGAAAATAATAAATTAAATTCCGAATTAATTGCTTACAAAAATTCTAAGTCGAGACTTGTGTTGTACAGAATCTCTTTAAAGTAGATTTCGCTCTCGCTCATTGCTTCGAGTTTTAACAGCATCTACTTCCCAAGATGCAACGACTACTATCTTGGTTTACAGCACTACAAACTCAAGTCTGGAGAACCAAAACTATGTTGTGACTTTCTCTTTTTCTTCCTAAAATTAAATGGTAGATAGATGCAGAAAACAGAAAGATGGAAAGGGAAGAAGAAAGACGAAATGCTCAAGGAAAATTAGATGAATGAAATGCTGCAATGGCAGGCTATTTATAGAAGAACATGTGGCTTTTTATAATAGGTTTCAACAGGTAGAAACCTGTTCGAAATAGAAACAGATTTGTTTGGGTGGAATTCAACAGATATGAACCTGTTCGGGTGGAGGAAAAAACTGGACAGATTTATTCTGAATTTTGAATATGAAATTCAAAAATAAATAAATAAATAAAATACAAATGTTTTTGGCCCAAAAATATAAGTATTGGGTTAGACAAGCTTAATCCAACCTCCTACCACACATCCACGCCTAGCTCGACCGAACGGACGGCGGTGGGGCTCGCCTGTGTTTTGTTTTGGGTCCAATGCATCTAACCCACTTTACCCATCCACAAAACTTGGATACCTCTTGGGGCCCATCCCAAGTATGGCAAGTTAGAGTTTATATACCCATATAAATCCTTAAGCCTTTCCAACGTGGGGCAAGCATATTTTACAAATGTGTTGGAAACCCACCTAAAGCCATTTTCACAAACACGAAAATGTGCGTTGAATTCTTATTCATCCGGAAATGGTTTTGAGCAACCAAATACACGATGTTATTTACTACGCGACATTAAATATGAACCCAATTAAAAATGTTAAAAATAACGCTTGGGTCCTATCTTAATTAATGCTCAAAGTTGGAAAAAAAAAAAGAAGATTTTATAAAGCGATTTCTAACAATCTCCCACATGAATGGAATTCACGAAAACAGACATGCAACAAAATGCAGATAAAGAAAGAGTACATTAAGAAGATACATCACATCCAGATTGGTAGCTTTTGGCTTTGAAAACCTATTCAGCTATTTAACTTTTCAGAAAACCTATTGTGTATTCACTAAATAGGCCCTAATTGTGGGTCATCAATCTCAATCTCTCAAGTCGTTTTGTATGTCCTTGCCACCATCGCCGACACCACCGGCGGTCTTTGCTGATACATCTAACTGTAAGCCTTGTGGTGGTGATACCAGAGAGCCACTCATCGGTAGCGGCTGGGCTAGGGCTAGGGCTAGGGCTCCACACTGATTGAGCCACCAGTTTGACTAATTTGATGGTGGGTCTACCGTCGTTCTATGGAAACAAGCCGACCACACTTGATCTTCTTGGGTTGGGGATTGGAGTTGGTGGAGCGTCCATTGCTGGCTTCTCGGCTTTGTTCACTTCCATTGGAAGTGGGCTTGATGTTGCGGTGGCGGGCCAGGAAATTAAGTTAGAGGGAGCACGAATTACAATTTAAAAAAAAAAAAAATCATGATCAACATTAAGATAATAATAATTTTATGAGCTAAATTTAAGCATAAGAAATTAAAAATCATTATTAATAGGAATAAATCAAAATTCTATAATAGTGTGTAATAGCTCGGTGCAAGATGGTGATGTAAGTTTGTAATTTTAGCACAAAAAATTATGAATCAAAATTCCTAATTTTAGAAAATAAAAAAACATCATTTATAGCACAAATTATTATAAAATCTATTTAATTTTTATTTGACAAAAAATATTAAAGAGATGATATTGCTTATAAATAATGTGTTTTGAATGGAAACTATTACATAGTCTTAGAGTACCATATGATGTTGCCTATGTGATGCTCAAAGCATGAGAAATCACAAATCACAAATCACACAAAGTAGTTTGTCAACTACCTGAAAGTAATGAGTTAATTATATTCAATCCATAAAATTTCCCACTACACTATTGGTTTAGACTACTACATAAACAATACCACATAGTACTCCCAAAGTATCAAATAACTACTTATGAACAATACAATTAATCCTTAGCCAAAAAAAATATTAAAAAAAAAAAAACATTTTGTATATGACCACAAAACAAAAACAAAAAAAATTCAAAATTGAGGGAGGGCACGTGACCCCCCTGGGCCTTCTTTGGCTCCGCCCCTGGCGGGGGTGGCGACGGCGACCTCATTTGGAGGAGTGAATTCCTCGGCTGAAGAATGTTGGAAAGGTTCATCTAAAATTACATTTTTCTCGACCAATTTTGCGGACTAACTTTTATTAAGTCGCAAAAAGTTTTCATTTGGCGACTAAATTAAAATTTGGTAGGCAAAGGGTTGGAGTTTTGCCAACTAATATTTTGTAGTTGCCAAAATAGAATTTTCTGTGACCAAAATTGAAATTTGGTCGGCAAAGGTCGAACATGGAAGACCAAAAAAAAAAAGGGAATGAAAAAATTTTTAGCGACCAAAATAATTTGGTCGTAGATAATAAAACGACGCCGTTTTGAATGTTATTTAAATAAATTGAAGGACAATACCAACCAAACAGTTTTGCAGGGAAAAATTGCCTGTATATCTCGCGTACCACTCCTCATACGCACCTCATCGTTGATTCTCTTGCTCGATTGCAGTCACCAAAGTCGCTCCTCCTCTGTCATCGCAGTTGTCTATATCGCTTCTTCGACCAAGCATCAGAGGCGCTTCGAGAAGTACTTGGGCCTCCATTGTTAGGTATGTATTTTATCTCTATTTCTATCTATCTATTTGTCTGTCTGTCTTTCTCTCTCTCTCTCTCTCTCTCTCTCTCTCTCTCTCTCTCTTTCTGTGTATTTGTGTTCCATTACTCCTTTTACTTACATGGTTGCTCTCTCTTTTCCCACCTAACAGCACCACCATCACCATTTTTCTGCTACTTCGCCTATCTTCAAACAACCCTGAGATCAAGTATGGGTCCTCTCTCTCTCTCTCTCTCTCACACTAAATTTCTCTATTTTCCTTTGTTTTCCCTAATTTTCAAAACCCTAGTGAGTGAATATTTGAAGGGATGGCCTCAAATCATACTCTCCAAACAATGCAAAAATTGAAAACTGATACATATATATATATATATATATATATGTATATTCTTGTTTGTTCTAGTTGGGATGATAGAACACATGCAAGTATACCATATTTGCTTTATATAATTTGCTTATTAGTTGGGAATTTTGTGTATCACTGTTTGTATGATCTGGGTTATCCTTGGATAGCATGATCAATAATTTGTATCTCATCAATTTTTTGTATGTACATAAATATATATATATATATATATAAAGAGGTTTGATCTTTTTCTTTGTAAAAAAGACTCTTTTTCATTATTATTATTATTATTATTTTTTGTTTTTGTTTTTTCTCCTCCCAAAAGGCATATTTTTTGGGGTTTTGTAATACTTTATCTTTTAACGTTGCTTATTAACTGAACGAATGTGACTCACGCGAACTAATTGCTCTGGGGCTAGAGAGTTGTGACTGCTTCTTGTTTTTGTTTGTAGATCCCATATATATATATCATCTTAGTGTATGAAGAAACAGCTGGGTTGACGGTCAATGATCCCGTTTTACGAACACACAAGGTAATACCATATATATAGTATTATGATACATTTAACTTGTTCATTGACATTACAACCTTTGTCGGTGGAGTTGGGTCCTGGAATCTTGGGGAATATATTTGATGGTATTTAGGTTTGTGAAATATATGCTCCTTCATATATCCCAACTTGAATGTTGTCTGAACAAAAACTTGTTGCAATTGGGTTTTTTATTATTAGCCTGTCTTAAGGAGGACATTTACCCACTGACAATCCATTTATTATTTAAAACCAATGTAGAGGCCTCTAAAGACCATCGCAAAGCGATCTGGTGATGTGTATATCCCTCGTGGTGTCTCTGTCCTAGCCCTTGACAAGGACACCCTTTGGGAATTTCAACCTAAAAAAATAGGTAATCAAAGAGCATTTTACTTTAGTTGTTTAGAGACAATTGTGCTAGAAAGACTTGGTGCTTTATAGTTTAACGTCATCTGTCGGTGGCAGGTGAGGGAGGTCTTGTAACAGGGGGAGACTTATATGCCGTAAGTTTAACAATGCTTAACTTAGTTTATAGAAGTTTAAAAGTCCTTTTTGTAAGCTTTTGTTTCCATATGTGTTTGGCATTTTTATTTTGTTGTTCTTCATCTAAGGTTGCCATGGTTAAATCATTATGCAGACTGTCTTTGAGAACAGTTTAGCACAACACCATGTTGCACTTCCTCATGATTCTATAGGAAAGATAACCTACATTGCACCAGTTGGTCAATATTCATTGAAGGTTTTTCTAATTTATTTTTTGTTTTTGTCATTCAACGTTGGCTATTCTTTGTATGATGTCCTTAAGGTCAAGTCAGTAATCTTTTGAACTATGTTTTATTTGCATTTACCATGCACCTGGACAATTTTTGACTCAAATATATATGGTAGGAGTTTGTCCCTCCCATGCGCCAGTCCTTGAGTAGAAACCATATCCCTAATCTATATCTTCATTTATAGACAATCATATAAGGATTCCGAAAGCTTCAAGTCCATCACCTAAATCAGTGATTGTCTTGAATTCTTTTAGAATGAAAGCTTCATTAATCTTCCAGTCTTCAAAATAAATATGAGGGTTTTTAGATTTAAATCAGATAAAAAATAAAAAGAAAAAAAGAAAGACAATACTCATCTTACTAGACTTTTTAAAGTAGAGGCATCAGTGCCTAATCAATGTATCAATACAAACATTATAATTTTTTTTTTTTTCCTTTTTGTAATCTTCCAGTCTTCAAAATAAATCTGAGGGTTTTTAGATTTAAATCAGATAAAAAATAAAAAGAAAAAAAGAAAGACAATACTCATCTTACTAGACTTTTTAAAGTAGAGGCATCAGTGCCTAATCAATGTATCAATACAAATTATAATTTTTTTTTTTTCCTTTTTGGTTGACTAGGAGGTTCATAATTACAAAACTTAGAACAAGCTTCGCAACGAACATCCAATGGCATCAACATTATAAATCTGTAACAATCTGGTCAAGAATATCATAATACTATATAATCATGCCCGTAGTTCCTGAACAAGATTTGCCAAAAAGGTATTCCAATAGAATTTCTCTCAATGCTTCTCCCTTTCCCGAACCTACAAACAGAAAAGATTATTCACACCAGATCCAACAGTGAAAACCAAAATGAATGGAAATGCAACTAAAGACAAGTTAGAACTGCATGCTTAAAATGGACCATAGCAAAAGGAAGCTTAAAGGGGAAAAAAAATTACTATTGTCATAGTAATCTCTTATAGCAAAGAAAACAAGCATAGATAACATAGCAGACTCAAGCATAGGCTTGAATCCTCCCTTGAGCGAAGGACAAGGACATTTTATTTACCAAAAAGAGGCGATGACTAATAAAGAATTATAAAGATTTAGATACGAACCAAAAATAGACACCCTTGCCCATAATCTTGCAAGTTCTCTCTCATGCTAAAAAGGGCAAGCGGGTAAGCACCTGGAAATAGAGCAATCTAGTTGATTTTTATGGAAAGTATCAAGCTATGGATGTATGACCAATACTTCCAAAACATTTCATAATTATCTATATTATTTATTATATAAAGCCTACAACTAAAGTTGGTGAAGCTTTGAAACCCTTTATTTATTTATTTTTTTAACTTCTAAAAATGCCCACACATGAACAATTACATAGGAGCAGTCAAATTGCTTCAATTTTTTTTTTCCAAAAAAAAAAAAAAAAAAATCTAAACTGTTTCGTTTGTAGATTTCATAGCACACAACTTGTGTGTGGATAACCACCAGCAATTCATATTCTTAATTTTGAAAACTGACCAAGAACTTTGGCTTTTAAACATAAAAAAAGGAATTCCATGAGTCCCACAAAAAAAAGCCAACAGATGAAACTAAATGCCAAAAGCAAATTATTAACCATAATTAAACTTAAAGCAACTAACCTTGAGTATAATTAGAGCAACAAAAAAAAGAAGAAGAGCAACAAATAAAAGAGGCCGAGAATGCAAGACAACGTGAGGAGATGCAAAAGTAAATTTTTGGACTTCAGAGCATGTTGGCGCAAGTAATGGAAAATCTCAATCCACCAAAGTCCCCACTATAGCTAGTCATGGTAATGGGTAAGTGTATTAAACCAGATTGCATTATATTTATGTTCAAATTAAAGGCAAATAAACATGTTATGAGAATATTATAGAAAAAATTGTGAGGCAAAAAGGGGAAAACATGTTGGTTCGGTGGACCCTGATGAGTACTGTTCACTCAACTCTATTGTTCACTCGAACACTAGGTCCAATGGGGGGTTTTGGATACTTTCGTAATTCCCATGTGCTTTCGTATAACTCTAATTCTATACTTATAAATAGATGAGGGGGCGCCTCTTTTAGGTTAAGAGAGAGTTGTATTTTTCTGATCATAGTGAAAAACTGTAGCAGTCGTGAACGTAGCCCTATTCTGGGGTGAACCATATAAATCCTTGTATTCTTATGTGTGTGATTTGTGTGTTTCATTTTTCTTCTTTGTTTGTTATTTCGTGTGTTACCGATCTTGGTTAGTAAGGGTCAATTCCTAACAGCTGGTATCAGAGCATTGGTTTGAGTGGGAGCGATGGCTACAGACGAAAAGGTTAGAATCGATAAATTCAATGGCACGGATTTCGGCTTTTGGAAGATGCAGATTGAAGACTAGCTGTATCAGAAAAAATTGTATGAGCCCCTTTTAGGGACGAAACAAGAAAAGATGAAAGATGATGAGTGGACTCTTCTTGATCGCCAAGTGCTAGGTGTTATTCGGCTAATGTTGTCTCGTAACGTTGCGTTTAACATAGCGAATGAGAAGACTACAGTGGGTCTCATGGCGGCACTCTCAAACATGTATGAAAAACCCTTTGCTTCAAATAAAGTTTATTTGATGCGTAAATTGTTTAATCTGAGGATGACAGAAGGTGCTTCGGTGGGTGAGCATCTGAACGAATTCAATATTGTGATAACACAATTGAGTCCTGTATCTATCGAATTTGATGATGAGGTTAGGGCTTTGATTCTTTTATCTAGTTTGCCAGAAGTAGGAATGGTACTGTAACGACAATAAGTAATTCTTCAAGAAAAGAAAAGTTGAATTACAATGATATTTGAGATTTAATTCTGAGTGAAGAAATTTGTAGGAGGGAATTAGGGGAAACATCAGGTTCTGCGCTAAATACAGAAGCTAGAGGAAGATCAGTAGGAAAAAACTAGAAATCACAACAGATCAAAATCCAAACACAGAAGTAAGTCAAGAACTGGAGAGGGACGGAGTTGCTGGAACTGTGGAAAGAAGGGACATCTAAAGGGAGATTGCTCGATATTGAATAAGAACAAAGGTGATCAAAATCAGAAGTCTGCTAATGATGCAACATGAGAGATTTATGATGTTTTGATCTTGAGTATTGACAGCCCTCTTGAATCTTGGATTTTAGATTCTGGGGTATCATTTCATTCTACTTCACAGAGGGAAATCATGGACAATTACATTGGTGGTGATTTCGGGGAATGTTTATCTAGCTGATGATGAACCTTTGAAGATTGTGGGTAAAGGGGATGTAACAATCAAGTTGCCAAATAGATCTGTTTGGAAGATACAGAATGTCAAACATGTGCCTAGTTTGAAAAGAAATTTGATTTCTATTGGACAACTTGATGATGAAGGTCATGTTGTAACCTTCATGGGTGGTTTGTGGAAAATCTCCAAAGGAGCCATGGTTGGTGCTCTTGGTAAAAAAGAAGGCACCTTTTTACATAACTACGAACAGTAGGGATGCAGTAGCAGTTGCTGGTGAGAAGGAAGACTCAAATATGTGGCACCAAAGGCTTGGGCATATGAGTCAAAAAGGGATGAAGGTACTTGCATCTAAGGGGAAACTGTTAGATTTAAAATCGGTGGACATTGACTTTTGTGAGGATTGCATCTTTGGCAAACAAAAGAGGGTTAGTTTTTCAAAGGATGGCAGGAAATTGAAGTAAAAAAAGTTGGAGTTGGTTTATACAAATGTGTGGGGACCTGCACCAGTTTCATCTCTTGGAGGATCATCATACTATGTTACCTTTATCGATGACTCAATGAAAAAGGTATGGGTTTATTTTCTGAAACATAAATCTGAAGTTTATACTACTTTTAAGAAGTGGAAAGCCTTGGTGGAGACTGAAACAAGTCTGAAAATTAAGTGCTTGAGATCAGATAATAGAGGGAAATATGAGGACAATGAGTTCAAAAAATATTGTGCAAAAAATGGAATTAGAATAGAGAAGACTGTTCGAAACACACCTTAACAGAATGGCATTGCAGAACGCATGAATAGAACTCTGAATAAACGTGCTACAAGTATGAGGATACAAGCTGGATTACCAAAGATGTTTTGGGCAGATGTAGTTAACACTGCAGCATATCTGATTAACCGTGGTCCATCTGTTCCATTAGATGGAGAGTTACCAGAAGAAGCTTGGAATGGTAAAGAGGTAAATTTTTCTTTTTTGAAGGTATTTGGCTGTGTTTCATATGTGCATATAGATTTTATTGATAGAAGTAAACTTGATTTGAAATCTGTTAAATGTACTTTTATTGGGTATGACATTGATCAATTTGGTTATCGGTTTTGGGATAATAAAAATCAAAAAATATTCAGAAGTAGAGATGTCATATTTAATGAGAAAGTAATGTATAAAGATAGGGATAAGTCTGTATGTGAATCTGAATCTGAATCTGTTACTTGTCATGAGCACGTCGAGTTAGAGGAGATTAGTGAGAATGATTAGTAGGAATCAGAATAATTCTGAAAATCTTATTCCACAAACTGAGCCACATACTCCTACTCGTAAGTTGAGACAGTCAGAAAAAGAGTCTAAACCTACACAGTGTTGGTCTCTATCTTTACATTATTTGTTGTTGTCTGATGAGGGTGAACCCGAAAGTTATGATGAGGCTTTGCAGGTTGATGATTCAATCAAGTGGGAGTCAACTATGTAGGATGAAATGGATTCACTCATGGCAAGCCAGACATGGGAGTTGACTAAATGACCAGTGGGTAAGAAAGCTTTGCACAACAAGTGGGTTTACAAGGTCAAACAGGAACATGATGGGAGTAAATGCTACAAGGCCAAATTGGTTGCAAAAGGATTTTAGCAAAAGAAAGGGGTTGACTACATTGAAATTTTCTCTCCAGTTGTGAAGTTGGCCATTATCATATTGGTGCTGGGAATTGTGGCTGCTGAAGATTTGTATCTTGAGCAAATGGATGTGAAGACAACTTTTCTCCATGGTGATTTGGGGGAGGAAATTTACATGAAGCAACCACAAGGTTTCTTGGCACGTGGTAAAGAGGAGTTTGTATGCAAACTTTGAAAAAGCTTGTATGGTTTGAAACAGGCCCCAAGGCAGTGGTACAAAAAGTTTGATGGGTTTATGTGTTGCAGCGGTTTTACAAGATGTCAAGCAGATCATTGTTGTTATTTCAAGAGGTTTGACAAAAGTTTTATTATTTTGCTCTTGTATGTTGATGATATGCTTATCGCAGGATCTAACATTGAAGAGATAAAAAGATTGAAGAAACTTTTGTCCGACCAATTTGAGATGAAAGATCTTGGAGTTGCAAACAAAATCCTTGGTATGAGGATTCACAGGGACAAGGCAAATGGTACTTTGATGTTGTCACAGGCTGAGTATGTCAAGAAAGATCTCAAGAGGTTTAGCATGGATAGTGTAAAACCAGTGAGCATTCCATTGGCTAGCCACTTCCAAGGTTGTTAAAATCGGAATCCTACGTTGGATCGTTGGAGTTGTTTATAGGATCGGATAGTAGAATCGGATCGAGGATCGTAAGATCCTACCGAAAAAGACAAATTACATAATAATTTAATTTAAATAAATATTTCTTATAAAGTATACACAAAATGAGCCTATATTCTATTAAAAAGAATTGAAGATATTGTGAAAAATATAATACTCCATGTAAAATGTACATATAATATTATGCAATAGAAAACTCAATGGTAGAAGTTTTGTATTTCATCAAAAAAGAAGGTGAAGAAGAATAAGAATTGTATAACAAAATACTTTACAACCTACAATAATGCATAAAAAGTGAAGAAAAAATATTTAACAAAGTTGGATATGAAAATAGATTAAGGCCTCGTTTGGCAATCTACCTTTTTAGCCAAAAAGTCAAAAAGTTACTAAATTAGCCAAAAAGCCAACAACCCATACCAAAAAGTCAAAGATTCTCTTTTCTCTCTACTTTTTGCACATCTTTTCGTAAAAAGTCAAAAAGTCATCCCAAACATACTAATTTTTTTTAGCTGAACTCAAAAGAGTAGCTTAGTCGAATAATAAGGTTTGTCGTTAACATCCCTGGTGGAACAGATTCGAGTCACAAAAATAATTTCTCCAAAAATTGGGATAAAGTTGCAATCATCTTACCCTCCTTAGACTCCGCTAAAGCTAAGTTTGTTTTTCCGACTATTTAAATTTCTTAAATTACCGCAATGTTTAAATGTTTGTTTCCTAGTTTGTTTTTCTTAGTCTATTTGATTCAATACTACCTAATTTTTATTATTTATTTTGACCACATAAATTGGTATTTAGACAACAAATATAAAATTTACAATAAAATATGTCATACAATACAAAACAAGGCTTGTAAATTGGATCAGATAGGATCGGATTCGGATCGGGATTCCACGATCCTATAAGATCCCACTATTAGGATCGAAAGATCCTACCTATAAGGAGTTTTTTACACGATCCGGATCGATTGTACTCAAATGGATCGTAAGATCCGGATTGGGATTTTGATAACCAAGGCCACTTCAGACTTACCAAAGAGCAGTCTCCGAAGACTGAAGAAGAGCAAGCTTACATGGAACGTGTTTCATATGCTTCAGCTATCGGTAGCATAATGTATGCTATGGTTTGTACTAGACCAGACATTGCACATGCAGTGGGAGTAGTTAGTAGGTACATGAGTAATCCAGGCAAGTAGCATTGGGAGGCAGTGAAGTGGATCCTTAGATACTTGAGTGGTACTACAGACATGGCACTTTGTTTGAGACGAACCGGCATCAGGTTGCATGGTTATTTTGATGCAGACTTGGCTGGTGATATGGATAACAGAAAGAGTACTACTGATTATGCATATACATTGGGTGGTACAACAGTGAGTTGGATTTCACAGTTACATAAGATTGTGGCCCTTTCTACAATAGAGGCTGAGTATGTTTCTATTACTGAAGCTGGGAAGGAGATGACTTGGTTACAAATTTTCGAGTAGAGTTGGGTAAGACGCAAGAGATGAGTATTTTGCATAGTGACAGTCAAAGTGCTATTCATCTTGCAAAGAATTCAGTTTTTCATTCTAGGATGAAACACATTCAGTTGCAATACCATTTCATTCATTCACTTGTAGATGATGGAGTCTTATCTCTTGAGAAGATCCAAGGCAATAAGAATCCAGCAGATATGTTGACCAAGACAGTCACCATTGACAAACTGAAGTTGTATGCAACTTCAGTTGGCTTTCAAGATTGAGGAAGGAAGATCGAGTTGTTGCGGCATTCCTCTATGTCTCACCGATCTTGGTTAGGTTATCAGGTTCCAAGTGGGAGATTGTTGGGTTGGTGGACCTTGATAAATACTGTTCACTCAACCCTACTGTTCACTCAAAAACACTGGGTCTAATGAGAGGTTTGGGGGTACTTTCGTAATTTCCATGTGCTTCCGTATAACCCTAATTCTATACTTATAAATCGATGAGGGGGCGCCTCTTTTAGGTTAAGAGAAAGTTGTATTTTTCTGATCATAGTGAAAACCGCAGCAGCCGTGGACGTAACCCTATTCTGTGGTGAATCACGTAAATCCTTGTGTTCTTGTGTGTGTGATTTGTTTGATTCGTTTTTCTTTTTTGTTTGTTATTTCGTGTCGCACTGATCTTGGTTAGGAAGAGTCAATTCCTAACAAAACAACCCATTGGCGGGCAAAAATTGGAAATAGCACCGAAACAGCCTCTATATCATAATGATCACCTCGACCTACATTAAAAAAACTGGTGTTTTCAATTTCAGTGTATATTCTACACACTGGTCTATGAAAATAAAACAAATTGGTCAATTTCAGTGTATATTATGTATATTATGCACACTAGTCAATTTCAATTTCAATTTCAGCCTCGAAACAACCCCGATATCATAACGATCACCTCAGTCTAAATTAAACAAACTTGTGATAGCAAGCAGTGATAGGACGCATAGTTAGATACGTACACCAAAAAATGTGATAAAAAAACAAGAAAACGGGCCGTTTGGGGCCAACAATTGGAAACAACCTCGAATTAGCCCCCATATCATAACGGTCACCTCGGCTTACATTAAAGAAACTTGTGACAGCAAGTGGCACGTTGATAGGATGCACGGTTGGATATTTAGACAAAAAAATGTGATAAAAAAGACAAGAACGGGCTGTTTGGGGGTAATGCTACCCCTGCTGGTAACCAAAGCTACTGGACCAATTGGTTTTCTATGTCTAAAGTGTTACAGTAAGCTTCCTCCATTGTGTTTTCCTCTCATCCCATTGGTGAACTTGGTTACTTTTACCTAAGGTTCCTTTTTAGCATCACACCTCATAAAAAGTTTGTCAAAATTACCTTATTCTAGGGGTTAGTCTAGTTTATTTCCTCACCCAAATCCAACTGTTTTAATACAAAGTCTGTATTAATTGTGTCTTTGTTCAAGTTTTCTATTCCTCTACATATAAACTTCAAACTTGATAGTTAAAGAAAATGGTTTGCTAGTGCTAAGAGTTTTCTCTGTGTAATTATTTTGTTCTCTCTCCTTCTTTGTATGAAGACTTCTTGTCCTCTTTCATTTTTCTGATTTATAATGAAACTTTATGTTGATGTTAAAAATAAAAAATAAAAAAAAGAACTTGAAGGAGTTTTTTGTAAGTTGTGTTGTGTGAAGCACTGTCTATGTTTGGTGACACAAACCGTGCCCTGCCACATAATGCTTTCCAAATTACAAAGTCAAACCATCCAAAATTTTTGATAAGAAATCGTTTAAGGTCACACCTTAGTAATCTAATTGTTTTTTTTTTTAAATTTTTATTGTTTGAGAAGTACCTCACATTAATCTATTTTAGTGGAAATAATGTGTTGAAACACTCCAAGGATGCCTTCTTCTTGAGAAGTTATCTCCAATTAGTCTTTGTTTACTTTGATTGCTCGTTATTTCTTTGCTTTATTGGTTTTATGTCAAGGTTTTCTACATCCTTATATTTAATTACTTAACTAGATTTACAAACGATCCTGTAGTTGATTGTTGTTATTTTGGGTCATCTTTGGACTTCTGAGTAAGTTTTGGAATCTAAATTATGTTGTCTTTTCCTCGGGTGAAGTTAATTTGTGGAATTTTTCATGAAACTTAGTTTCCGTGTTTGCCTTTTTTAGCATACCATTTTCTTTAACTATCAAGTTTGAAACAGCCTCAAAACAGGCCCCGTATCAGATATAAAAAAAAGTGATAAGAAAGGCAAAAACGGGCTGTTTGGGGGCAACAATTGGAAACAACCTCGAATCAACCCCCATATTATAACGGTCACTTTGGCCTAGATTAAACAAACTTGTGCGAGCAAACGGCACGTCGATAGGACGCACAGTAGGATTTTTAGACAAAAATGTGATAAAAAAGGCAAAAAAGGGTCGTTTGGGGGCAAAAATTGCAAACAACCTTGAAATAGTCCCGATATCATAACGGCCACCTCAACCTAGATTAAACAAACTTGTGATAGCAAACAGCGCGTTGATAGAATGCACGGTTAGATATGTAGACCAAAAAATGTGATAAAATAAAAGCAAAAACGGGCCGTTTGGGGGCAACAATTGGAAACATTGTTGAATCTGCCCCCATATCATAACGGTCACCTAGGCCTACATTAAACAAACTTGTGAGAGCAAGTGACTCGTCGATAGGATGCATGGTTACATATTTATACCAACAAATGTGATACTTCCAACCTTATATCTTCCACTCCCCTCTCACACTTACCCTCACCCAAGTAAAAGTTCAACCAAAGCATTTTGAATTCAGAATTATAAAGCCTATTATAACTTAGTTTCCATTGTTGAAGCACAGGTCAATATTGGCAAATTGTGGACCAATAGTTAGAATTGTAATGTTTATTGGATATGTACATATGAATGCTGTTGTTCTATTTACAAAATGGTATTGACAGTCATATAATTTGTTCATGTTACCTTTATTTTCCATGGACATTTTTCATTTTTTGTCAAATTTTACAATAAAGTGATGTGCAAATATTCACATAAAAAAAAGTAACTCACATGATTTTTGTTTTTGTTTGATACAGATAGATGCACTCGTGTACGAAACTAAATTGTACAAGACTAATTGGCACTATAAGCATTTTTGGAAGGATTATATAATTTTGTGTAGATGTGTATGGAAAAGATTTGGGTAGACTAGTAGTTATATTTTTGGATCGACTAGTAGTTATATTTTTGGATGGATGTGTATGGTAAATATTTTGGTAGACTACTAGTTATATTTTTTGAAAGATGCGCATGGATGAAAATTTAAAACATAATAACAAGTACTTGTTATGTTTTAAATTCTTATTATAGATGGATGTGAATTGGATGATTATATATATTACAAGCAGAATTTTAATTGGAGGAATATGTAGTTTGGAATAACTTGTGGATGAAAACTTACAATAATTGCTGACTTTCATTAAATAGGTTCAAGATTAGATGATTTATATATTTTGTTGAATGTTCATGATTCAGTTGAATTGTTGGTTTGAATGATAATTGCAAATTACAGATTCTACTGAATGGATTGGATAGATTGTTATGAATTACATGTTTATTTTGTTGGATGTTGGCGACAAAATTTTGGTTTTGTTTTTCCCTATTTTGGAGACCAAATATTGGTCGGGAAAGATAAGTAAGACTTTCGTCGACTAAATAAGGTAGGCGAGAGGGTGCATTTGGCGACTAAATAATTAGTCATTAAAATTATTAATATTGACAACCAAAGGATTTCGTAGCTAATAGGTCTATTGGCGACTAAAGTTTTAGTTGAGCAGACATTCATTTTGGCGACTACCATGTTTGGTCGTGGAATGTGACAATTAGTGACCAAATTTTTTTGTCATGGAATGTGATAATTGGCGACCAAACTTTTTGGTCGTGGAATATGACAATTGGCGACCAAACATTTTGGTCGGGAAAATATAACTTTTCGTGACCAAAGTGTTTTACCTACTAAATGGATTAGTCGTAGTAATGATATATTTAGTGATCAAACTTTTAGTTGGCAAATCCAAATTTTTCCCGACTAACAAAAGTTTTAGCCGCTAATTACTTTTGCCGACCCTCAATTGGCGACCAAAGTGGCGACCAAAAAAAGTAGTCGCGGATAACTTTTGCTGACTAAAAATGGATTTTTGCCCACTAAATTTTTAGTTGCCAAAAGTGCAATTTCTTGTAGTGATATGATTCTGTGCCCGTCTTATTGCTGATTCACTGTCACAGTGAATGCATATAGTTGGCACAGTTTAGGCTACATTGGAATGTCTTCTAAGAAATTATAAAGCCATTCTTCTTCTTCTCCTGTTTATCTAATGCGATAAACTCAGATTCTATTGTCGATCTTGCTATGCATGTCTGCTTAGAGGATTTCCAAGAGACTGCAACACCTCCCAGGGTAAAGACGTATCCACTAGTGAATTTTGAGTCTTTAGTAACCGATATCCAATTTGCATCGAGGTACCTCTCAAGTACTGCTGGATGTTTAGTATAATGTAAGCTATAATTCTGGGTATATCTTAGATACCTAAGCACCCTAATTATCGCTTTCCAGTGATCTGACCCTGGATTACTTGTGTACCTACTTAATTTGCTTACAGCATAGGCTATATCCAGTTTAGTGCAATTCATTAAGTACATCAAGCTTCCAATTATTCGAGAGTACTCTAATTGTGATATGCCTATACCTGTATTTTTTGAGAAACGAAAACTAATGTCAACAGGTGTTTTAGTAAGACGGTCGTCATGCTTTCCAAATTTCTCCAGAATCTTCTCAACATAGTGAGATTGAGATAAAGCATATCCTTCAGATGTTCTAGTAATTTATATTCCTAGAATTACATATGCTACTCTCAAATCTTTCATGTCAATTTTTTTGTTCAACATTTTCTTTGTGGATTTAATCATGTCATTATTGCTTCCAATAATGAGCATGTCATCCACATAAAGACAAACTATGACAAAATGTCATGACCCAAACCCGCCCTTTAGGTTTAGCGTCGTAACCGGCTAGTAATCCTTGGATTACCAAAGGCCTTTGTACAGTCTATCACATATTAAGGGGCCGCAGAAGCAAATATATAAAAACATTCATAGTCCATTGAGTTGTGTTGACGTACATGGGACAGAATTTTCAAAAACTCATATATGTACATATGGCGTCATAGATATGGTAGTCTTACATCACCCATTTACACAAATAAAGTCAAAAGGGGATTTAGCCTAAAGTACAGATAAATAGAAAACTTGTTTATATACCAAAAGAAAACAAGTCTTGTACATTCACAAAACACAACCATATGACTTTCAGAACCTCCTCGAGAGACACAAGGGTTGGCTGACAAAACAAGCTCCATGCGGTCATCATTGTGCCTGGTGTCATGCCCCACTTTTTATTACTCAAAGTATTACCAATTTCATTTACTTAATTCCATTTCAGAGATAACATGCGGAAATAAACTCGTATATTCAACCTGTAGGAGTGAATAACATTGCTCTCATTCGTATGCAAGTAAATACAACATGAGTACACTAAATAAATTGCCCTTGGGCTTACATCATTAAAAGTCAAGAAGAAGGGTATAACCCTTTTTACATAAATGGCATTCCGCCAACACAAAAGAGGCCCCGTGGCCAACAAATAAGAAGATCCAATCTTGTAGAACATCCTGGCTATCACCTGAAAAAGATTCAACAACGTGGGATGAACATATAGTCCAGTAGGGATCTCAACATGATCTCCAACAATAACAACTTACAGATAGCTATGATCATAAATGCTCATTCTCATACTAGAATAGTAATGTGGCAGTTTTTACAAAATATACATAAGTATGAACTTTTCTCGAAAACAGCCATTTCATTCGACGCTATAAGCGGTTCACCTTTTTTTTCCTTTTTATTACCCATTTTTCCAAACTTTCATGACTATAACAGTTTTAGAAAAAAACAATTTCACCAAGCCCATTACTCTTCCCCTATTTTCCGTACTTACAACAAAATGACCTTTTTTGAAAACATGTTCACAAATACCCCATTTTCCTTCACACTTTCCAAAATCTCAAAATGGCATTTTGGTTTGTTCCCAATACATTCATATCAATACATGCATGCCTTAAATAAAAGGGAAATAACAAATCATCAACATGTATATAATCCACAAATGAGGCAGCTCGGCCTTTCAAAACTGTAACCATCGCAACCCATAACATACTTAGATACACTGACGATAGCAATTAAAACTCTGCTCTACCGGCTATATGCACAGTAAGCTAAGGATACGCCAAGCGATAAGCGAGATAATAACTCATTTTAAACATTTCATACCTCAATCTCAGATAAAAACACTTCCATACTTCACAAATGATACACATTTTAGTGCTGTATCAATATCAAACAAAAACACTTCTATACTTCACAAATGATACACATTTTAGTGCTGTATCAACAACATATAAAAACACTTCCAATGTCAATAAGCACACATATAGTGGTGCTAATGGAGTCCATCCCCTATCTCCTCCCAAACAAAATCCGGTTTAGAGGTCCATCATCTATCTTCCCCTAAACCGTGGAGTACATCCCCTATCTCCTCCCACAAAAAACAATGTATATAAGTGATTATCATGTACAAATTCCTCAATACAACAAAGCAAAAATAACAAGTGTAATACATACACATAAACTATTCAATAATGTTTACCCAACACAAGTGTAACGCATACATCACAATTCAACACAACAATGTCATCCTCCACCGATGACCAAGGACAAAACCTCTAGATGCATGTATTCAGTACACCTAATAAAAGAGACTCAACTCTCAAGCAATCCTTAAACCCAACAACGACACTAGTACGATAGGTAAGGATAAAACCCCCAAATGTGTGTATTCAACACTCATGATACAATAGTTCAATTCTCAATTTATTTTCTGAGACTCACATAGAGTTAACATTTCATTTACCATTTTCAAGATCAACTTTCATAATTTTTCAGGTCAACATGTTCCATCACTTATTCCAAAAACACTTTTCCCTTTTCACAAAACCAATTACATTCTCTTCATTTTACAAAATCAATTCCATGGATAATAAGCCGTAACCCAACTTGATTCAATACATTCATTTCAAAATAAATCCAATACCATAATTAATCCTTTAACTGTTAACACCTTCTACACAACTCATATTAACAACAGAAATTTACCAACATTGTTCAACCATAAACCCTTTTTATTTTACCAAATCAAAATATAATTTAGGGCTTTCTCTTCTTTCAATAATAACATGTTAATTTTATTCTCTAATTAGTCCAAACCACAGTTAATGATAACAAAACCATTCTCAAACAACCAACCCTAGGTCCCCCTCATGATTTTCAAACAAATTCAACACGGATATGATTTTCATGCAATACAAAATTACCACATGTCTATCTATTGACGGAGTATTGAAAAAGAACAAAGAAATCCCTACCTCAAATGGAGAAGATGAAGGCCAAAAACCAAAGTGCTCCAAATCGCCAAACTTTCAAATTAAAATGAAGATCAAGGGAATCTCCACACTCAATACAAAGGAACTAGGGTAGAAGATCACTAGAACTAGATGTATTTATAGAGAGAAGATGTAGTCTAGAGAGAGAAACTCTCAAGTTGTTCATTCAATGAACTTCATTAAATTGATTAATGTATCTCATACATTCATGATACATAATGCATCTTCTATATTAATGAATTCATTAGATAGATTAATGTATCTTACATATTCATAATAGAAACATAATGCATCTCTAAGATTCATTCATAATAAATCCATTACATTCAATGTATTAACATTAGTCTTCTATACATTGTATAAATAGGTATCAATGATTAGTCACCATCTAATTGATGTACATGTATCTTACTAATGAGATGAATCTAGTATAATCATGCATAATCTTTGAAAAGTTGTCATATATTACAATTAAACAATGAAGGTAAAATCGAGATCGCTATAGTCCAAATCTGACAAATCTTTTGGAAAATCGATTTTGAATCAAATTGCCAAAAATGGGCTACTTTGCCAGATACAGAGTCACCACCTTAATATTTTTTGGGAAATTTAGGAACCCATGACTCGCGCCAAAGGTCACGTGTCCGTCATCACCAAGATTGTCTCGGCTCGGGAACTTGGGTACGAGAAGAGAAGATCATGAATTGAGCACCCCCGCTCGCCCGATCAAAGATCGGCCTCTAGTACCCATGATGTGAATCTTATTTACATTATATGCTCTTGTTCCGATTATTAGGCTAGCATTACTATGTGATGCGCACACAAGTATAGACTAATTTTCACGAAAGTTGGAACATTTTAATTTCATGTTTGTTTTGAAAAAATATTTTGAATATGTACCACTTGAAAAAGTGATCTCATATATATATATATATATATTAATCAAAATATCCCAATTTCAGGAAATAACCTTCATCCACAGGCATTCAAACAAGTATATCAACTAAGCATTTAGCCTCATGGTAATATATTTAATATGGCAGCAATCACACTCATGCACTATGCTAAAGCAAAAAATGCTTACCTCAAATGTCCGAAGGCGAGTCAAAAGAAAGAAAATAGTTAGAGAAAAAGAATGCATGATCCTAAATAATGCAATATGACTAATGCAACACATACAACGTACAATTAATAGGCTCGACTACTAGCATGGTATGTGAGTTAATCCAAGGCATGTGATAGCGCATGCATTCAAGTAAGGACTTTGAAATTGACATTCAAGTAATATGATGAGTTGAACTTTTATGCATGCAAAACGCATGGATGCAATTCATGAAAAATGCTAAGGAAAACATGATGCTATATACTATCCATCATAAGCAGATAAATAAAAGGGAAAAAGAATGGGGGTTGGAAGACATACACAAATTATTACATATTTGTCCTCACGCAGGAGGGTCTGAATATCCGAGTGTCCGAATTAACTACTTATTACAAATCCAAATGAATTAACAAGTTAAGTTAACTAATTATTACAAATTCAAATTGATCTAAGTAATAATGACGACATATTATTATTGAAGCATTAAATCAAAGGCATGGGAAACGAGGAGCCGCACGCATACAAATAAGAATATCCTCCCGGAAACTCTCTGTTTAGTGTCTAGTTTCTGTTTTGCTTCACAGTCAGAAAAATAATTTATTTTCACCCCAACCTCTTTTTTATCCATGAGAATGGCCACTGATTTTTGGTACTGCCTTGCTGCACAGAAAAGAAATAGAGCACAAACAGAGTGTTTTCAGGGGATGTTTATCCTCTCTGCTCCACCCTATCATAAAACAAATCAAGGGAGGAGTAGAATTGATCCACAAATCATTAATGGTCGCAAGGTTATGGTATGATGATCCATGGCTTGATGGGACAAAGGCTCAATGGATGAAAAGAAACGACCAACAAGGCCTCATCCCCATCATGGAGTTACCGCAAAAGAAGTGGTAAACATTGACTATTGAAACATTATCATCACTAAGAGTATGTAATGATTCAAGACTCAATGGGTTCAATTAACGTCCGATTGAACCCAACTTGATTTTATTATCTTATTTTACCTCACCCATTTATTAGCCCTTTTAATTACCTTGCCATTCTTAGTCATTTTAGTCCAAAAATGAGAATTATGTCCACTAAAATAAGAGAAGCGTCAAACAAGGATTTGTTATTGGCATGGGAGAGATGTAATGCCTTAGTAATGAACCTCCGAAGAGATTAAACCATTTAGCATGGAAGGTCTCTTTCTCATGCTAAAAACAACTTATATGGGACATCAATTCACCACTTTCAATTAGATTATAACAATATACAATATAATAATAAATCAAAGCAAAATAGCAAAATAGCAAAATAGCAAAATAAGTAAGAAATGTAAGAAAATAAAAGGTTTGTGAAATTCACCTCCCAAGGAAAGGATGAACTCCTTAGTTCACAAACTCCTCTTGATCACCCTCAAGTGTAGGAAGTGTGTTCTCAAATTCTCAATCCGAAATTATGGAGTGTTTTTGGTGTATGGAAATGAGGAATTTCAGTAGTTATGGAAGCTTGGAAGTATTGTAATGATAACAAAACCATTCTCAAGCAACCAACCCTAGGTTCCCCTCATGATTTTCAAACAAATCCAACACGGATATGATTTTCATGCAATACAAAATTACCACATGTCTATCTATAGACGGAGTATTGAAAAAGAACAAAGAAATCCCTACCTCAAATGGAGAAGATGAAGGCCAAAAACCAAAGTGCTCCAAATCGCCAAACTTTCAGATTAAAATGAAGATCAAGGGATGCTCCACACTCAATACAAAGGAACTAGGGTAGAAGATCACTAGAACTAGATGTATTTATAGAGAGAAGATGTAGTCTATAGAGAGAAACTCTCAAGTTATTCATTCAATGAACTTCATTAAATTGATTAATGTATCTCATACATTCATGATACATAATGCATCTTCTATATTAATGAATTCATTAGATAGATTAATGTATCTTACATATTCATAATAGAAACATAATGCATCTCTAAGATTCATTCATAATAAATCCATCACATTCAATGTATTAGCATTAGTCTTCTATACATTGTATATATATAGGTGCATTCATTAATGATTAGTCACCATCTAATTGATGTACATGTATCTTACTAATGAGATGAATCTAGTATAATCATGCATAATCTTTGAAAAGTTAGAGAGAGAGAGAATGGCCCGAAAAAGTGATCTAAAAAGCTGTTTTTCGGACTGATATACAAACAGGTCCGCTCAAGCGTCAAGCCCAAAATCTGGACATCAACCCTTGGTTTCCAAACACAACCAACCTGTTTCAAACCTGCCCAACACGACCCAAGACTCATATACAAAGAGTAGAGGATGGAAACGGGAATAAGACAACAACACATCTACGAAACCGAGTTCGGAATACAATTAAACAATGAAGGAAAAATCGGGATCGCTATACTGGTCACGTGCTTGATCACCTACATACATAATATAATTAGTAAGCGGAGACCTAGTGAATAATAACAGAGTAAAGGGTTTTAATTGAATGATGTCCCATATCAGATTCGAAATCAGAGTTCATATAAAAAACAGATTCATAGTCATAAGTAGAAATCAGAGTTCATGTTTAATTATACGTGGTACAACCATTAGCGTTAACAGAACAGATACAAACAGATACAGACAGATACATAATGGATGGTGGTTATGTATGACCAGTTCCATAAAGAAACCTTCAGATCCAGGTAACAAATAACAGATATGCTGAGCTCCATAATTGAGCCTCTGGTACGGGTAACAGATAACAGACATATTAAGTTCCATGATGGAACCTCCGATACCGGGTAACAACTAACAAATATTATATAATGCTAAGGATGCTACGAATACATTGTCAGAATTGGACAATCATTCATTGTACAGAACTTATCATTTCATAAAACAGATCCTTATTCAACATACAAAAATTAAATAAAGTTGAACATAGCTTTACTAAGTTATTATTCACAGAAAGCTTCGAAAGCAAACAAACAAAGCATACAAATCAGATAGCTTACGACGCGTGACCTACACAAATATAATAGATACAAAGATTGAAACACACACTTGGATAGTACTTGAAACACACACTTCGTTCTTAGTGTGTTTCTACGTCTTATCCTCATCATTATATCTTATTCGTGGCCTAGGAATGCCTAGGATGCAATGGGAATTCCAAAATGAGTTTCAAAACACTTAGTCATTTTTGCTGAAAACAGGGGTCTCGCTCAAGTACAACTTCTTTTGCTCGAGCGGTCTGTAAACTTTGCAAAAGTACTAGTTGTTTGATTTTTTTTCTTGACGCATGCTCGACGGTCACTCGAGCGGGAGACTGAGGTCCTCGCTCGAGTGCAACTCTTGTCGCTCGAGCGGTCTGCAAAACTTGTAAACTTCTAGGAGTATGAATTTTACACTCAAGCCAATTTTGGTCGCTCGAGCGAAAGTGCAAAAATATCGAGTGGTTGCTCGAGCGCAAGTTTTGTCTCTCGAGCGGAGGAGCAAAATTTTGAAATTTTTAGATTTGCTTCCAAGCTTCAAAATTCAAATTCAAAACCATTAAAATCAACCCTTGGGCCCCAAAACTTGAGAAAGCAAGTCTAAACTTTGAAAACATTAAGAATTCAAGATCATTTCATGAAATCAAGGCCCAAAAGCATGTAATTTGCTCAAAATCAAACTTGAATTGTATGTATGTCGAACATGCATGAGTTGTTATGAATTCAACATTCCAAAACATGATCAAGCAAGATAAAATGGCATGAAACTTGATGAATTCTCAAAACAAAGGTAAGATGGACACATGCTTGAGAGACTTCTTGAAATTAAACTCAAATTGTGATGAAATTGGACATGCATGCATGGTGTGATCTATACTCCTTCATTGTAGCTTAATTTCAACTTAATTCTCTTGTATTCATGAACTCACCAACTCAAAAACAAAACCAAAGGCTTGAATTCTTACCTTATACCTTGGATTCACAAGTGTAGAGGCTTAAACTTCTAAACTCTCTTCAATTCTCTAACAATTCCTGGCAATTCTTCTCTTCTCTCTTGTTGAACTCACTTTCACTCTTGGTCTCTCTCCTTCTCACACATTTGTAGCTCAAGAAGGATGAAATGAGAGTGTAAAATGTATACAAGGGTCCACTAGTGCCTTATATAGGTTTGGATTAAGGAATTCATTAATTAGGCTTTATTGGGCATTAATTATTCTAATTATTTCATTTTGAATCGAATTTCAATTAAACCTACCATAATGTTATAAAAATTCTAACTAACACATATTTCAAGTTAATTTCGTGATCGGATGCCGATGAGGCCTTCAATTTGCAGAGCAAAATAGAAACACAAACAAATATTCCTTCAACAGACATATATAAACACAAACAATGCAATGAATATGTACAGGATTTCATTTTAATTACTTATTAGGCATACTTAATCATGGCTTAATTATGGTTTAACAGTTAATCATGGGTCGGGGTTGTTACACATAACCTTTGTCTGTGCTTCTAATATAGACGCATTTGTCACATTTGTTTATTTTAAAGCCATCCGAAAGCATAGCGTGATCAAACTTTTCATGCCATTGTTTCGGAGCTTGTTTTAATCCATAAGGGGATTTGACAAGTTTATAAACTTTTTCTCTTGGCCAAGAATTTGAAACCCTTTCAGTTGTTCCATATTGATTTCCTTATCTAACTCGCCATTTAAAAATGCTGTTTTAACATCCATTTGACGTATCTCCAGATTATACAATGCTGTAATCGCTATTAGCATGCGAATAGATGTTATTCTTGTCACTGGTAAATAGGTATCAAAATAATCAAGGTCTTCCTTCTGCCTATATCCCTTAACAACAAGCCTATCTTTGCACTACAAGAATTCACACTTTTGCCGACTAAAAATTTGGTCGGCAAAAAGCCATTTTTAGTTGGCAAAAGTTATCCGCGACTAATTTTTTTGGTTCCCAATTGAGGGTCGTGGAAAGTAATTTTTTTAGTCGCAAAAAAGTTATATTTGCGACTAAATTTTTGGTCGTTAAATATATAATTACTGCGACTAATCCATTTAGTAGCTAAAACACTTTAGTCGCGAAAAGTCATATTTTCCCGACCAAACATGTCAGTCGCCAATTCGCACATTCAACGACCAAATAGTTTGGTTGGCAATTGTGGCCCATTTCCACGACCAGCAAATTTGGTCGCCAATTGTCACATTCTGCGACCAAAAAGTTTGGTTGGCAATACATTCCACGACCAACAAGTTTGGACAGCAAATGGCACATTCCACGACCAAAAAGACTGGTCGGCAATTGTCACATTCAACAACCAAACATGTTAGTCGTGAAAAAGAATGTTTGCGCAACTAAAACTTTAGTCGGCAATTGACCTATTAGCGACGAATTCCTTTTTGGTCGCCAAAATTAATGACTTTAACGACTAATTATTTAGTCGGCAAAAGTATTAATTATCTTTCCCAACAAATCAATTGGTCGCCAAAACAGAAAAAACAAGATCTACATTTGGTCGCCAACATCCAACTAAATAAACCTGTAATTCATAATAATTCATCCAATCCATTCAATATAATATGTAATTTACAAGCATCATTCAAATCAACTGAATCATGAACATTCAACAAAATATAAATCATCCAAACTAAACCTTTTTAATGAAAGTCATCAACTATTATAAGTTTTCATCCACAAGTGATTTCAAACTACATATTCCTCCCATTAAAAATTCACTTGTAATCTATATAATCATCCAAGTCACATCCATCTAGCATAATAATTTAAAACATAACAATTAGTTGTTATTATGTTTTAAATTGTTATCCATGCGCATCTATCAAAAAATATACACACTAGTAGTCTATCCAAATATTTTCCATACACATTCATCCAAAAAATATTACTAGTCTTTCCAAAAATATAACTACTAGTCCACCCAAATCTTTTCCATACACATCTATCCAAAAATATATATTCCCTCCAAAAATGCTTATACTGCCAATCAGTCATATACAATTTAGCTTTGTGCACGAGATAATCCATCTGTACCAAAGAAAATGAGAAATAATGTCAAGTAAATTTTTGTTGAAAATATTTGCACATCACTTTATTGTAAAATTGGACAAAAAATGTAAATTCTACATAGAAAGTAAAGGAAACATTAACAAATTAAATGACTATCAATACTATTTTGTAAATAAAATATCATTCATATGTATATATCAATTCTAACTATTGTTTCACAATATGCCAATATTGACCTATGTTTCAACAATGGAAACTAAGTTAAAATAGTCTTTCTACTTCTGAATAGTCTATATGCTTTGGTTGAACTTTTACCTAGAGGAGGGCAAGTGTGAGAGCGGAGTGGAAGATACGAAGTTGGGATTATCAACACAAGCTCCAGCAAAACAACAAACCCATCTCTCTATTAGAAGCATATTACCAGACTAATGTATGTGTTTTTGTCTGAATAGTCTATATGTTTTTGTCTCTAGCCATCTCTACAACTACTGTTTTCACTTTGGGCTACTGCATGAAGGGGTGCAAACGTGCCTTTGTAGCTTAGAAAGAGGGCATATAATAAAACTTATGCTTTAATATGCAGATGTAGAATATGAAAATCAATTCCCTCAGTAAAAGGTTTTTTCATTAGTCATACACTGAAGTGCACATTATTCAAAACTTATGTAGTTAAGAAGTTTAAAATTCCATACGAGACTAATGTATGTGTGTGTTCTGTGTACATAGCATTATTCTGTTTCTGTTCATGTCAATTTGGTAAAGGAAGAAAAAATTATGATGGTACTGTTTCTTATGTTGTTAAATCACAAACAGAATAAGAAGACCATGTATCTTATAATTAGTTTACACATTGAAACAATACAATATTCTGGAGCATCTCCATACTAAAACAAAACCAGATCAACTGGCTGCACCATAACAGGGCCCATCCTTAAATATCAATGTCACAAGTTGAAAAAATCAATGATGGACTGCAACAAGTACACCTATTCAGTCCCATTCGGGTAATAACCTACAGGTTTAGTATGTAGAGAAAATTTAATTGATTGTACTTCAGCAATGATATGGACATTCTTAAAAAATTCAGCCATTGCACTTTGTGGTTTAACTATCACTACTTAACTATGATCCAGAATAATCAAATTGTTATCCATCATCATATTTTGCCACTAGACTGTTGCAAATGCCAAAACTAGGAAAGTAGGTCATATCCAACAAACATAATGAAACCTTAAGGCCATGTTTGGCTGGCAGGAGTGGCAAGGAAAATGAGAATCTCATTCTATGTCTCTTTCATTCCTTTGTTTGGATGCATCTAAGAATGAGAATGTGATTCTTACAATAGTTCCCAAGGCAAAATGAAATTTTCACACTAGTAAGAATCCCATTCCCACATTCCCCATCGAAATCTCACATTCTTGGAGGTACATAACTCATTTCAGAATAAAATAAATTGATGGTCCCATAAAATTTAAAATTAAATCATATTCCTTTAGAGGATTTATAGAGGATTCCTAACCAAACCAAACACTTAAATTACATTGACACAGAAATATATTATTACTAGTAATGGAATCACTGGTAAAAAGATTCTCATTCTCACTCTTTGATTCCTCCTATCATCCAACCAAAACCTAAATGTAAGAAGGTGAATCTCAATTGCCAACATATGATATCCACAAAATACTAATCTTACTAATCCAAAAAATACATGTAACTACAGCAAGTATTACCTTTGAGTCATTCAACCTGTACCATGCATCTGGGGCAGAACGAATGAAGCAATAGTAATGACCTGAAGTGGATGAGAATCCGATATGCACAACAACTGCATACAGATTGTACTTCAATTCGACCTATATGGTATAGAGAAAATAGAGTTTAGTACCCGTCCATATAACAAAAACCCAAACAAAGATAATTGAAAAATGCATTTTCTTTTCAAGTTTAACGTAATACTTAAACCCCACTAATCCCACCCTAAAAGTATCTTTACCACTGGATTACCAAAAGAAAATTTACTAAATACTCATGCAAAGGTATGATCACTCAATTAGTAAAAATATTTGAAGCAGCTAAGTTTTCTAAAGCCATTCACCATCAGCACCCAACAGAAAATGCAAATTACTCAACCATCATAATTTTTCAGATTAGATCATGAGACAGTTGCATTAGGACTTCTATTTATGAAGTTCATTTTCCTAATAGATCTTTCAACCAATGGCTTTGACATCAGTAACAAACTTACTATTTGATTATTTGTTGATAGAAATTCTCTAGCAAAATCGGAGCCCATATACTCACATCATTATTCTGATCGCCACCAGTGTATGGCAGCAAGTCTAGCTCTAGTGGGAACTCCACGTGCTTGTCAATCTTCTCAACATAGGAGCCATCATTCTTGAATCTTTTCAAGTGGAACGCATCAACAGAAGGAGCCTAGTTCAATATAAGCTGCTTTTCTACTGACACTTTTTCTTTACATTGTTCACAAGTGAACTTTGTCTCTGGATCTTCAATCTTTTCCACCTTGGTGAAAGATTCCAATGCACTAGGAAGAGTACCCACATTCTCAATCTCCAAACTCAGGCCAATCAAGGGCTCATAGGTGTCAGAAGAGTGACCACAATTGCAGCATTGAAGCTGGAATTCAAACACAAAAGCGTTCAACAATTAAGAAACAATTCCAAATCCGTAATACATCTGTGTTGGCACATTAGTAGGGAATTCTTTTTGGAAAGAACCTAGTGATGAGAGGATAAATATTTGGTTTGATTTATATATAGTTTCTATAACCTGTTCATTTGATGAGTGATTGTGCTATGGACTGTTGAGTTTGTTAGTACAAATATCAGTGAGGTTTGCCTCAGGTTATTGACCCTATTCTGAATTTTTTTTGACTTTGTTTCTCTGTTCTTCTACCCACTATTTGGTTTCTCAGGTTGTATTGATGTTTCCATTGGAATTAAGGACATCATCAGGTGGTTTTGGTTGGAGCTGTGCTCAAATTCAAGCATGCTGACCTGCTTTCAAGGCAGCATCATTTGCATCCAATTTGCTGTTTGCCAGGAGGAAGAGGCAGCAACATCCATGTCTTTTGACTTTGGATAGCCTGAAATTCCTCAGTCACGGCTGTAGCCCAAGCTGGAGTGTTAATGGCATCTGAGAAACTATGAGGCTCAATCAGAGCAGGATCAGGAGTAGTAGAAACCAACTGTCACTGATGAGAGAATGATGGTTTAGGTCTGGTGACATGAGTAGTGCCAGCAGAATCAACATACCAATTTGTAGGACGAGAAACAGACTGAGAAGCCATATAGGCAGTGTAGGATGGAGAGGATGATTGTGTAGAAGAATTGTAAGAAGCATCCATACGAATCCAACAATCAATAGCTGTATGGTTAGGCTTGCTACAGATCTGACAAAATAGAAACGAACCAGAGGAAGAAGATAAAGATTGAGATTGTCGGCCTGAGTTAGAGAATCGGATTTCCTCGAAATCGACCTCCTATTGAGGTATTATCTCCTCTACGAAACTGATTATGATTTCCTCAAGAGTTAGCAGATGATTGATTTTGAAACCGAGTGAGTGTGATATATTGTAATGGAGTAAGCAACACTGAGATCAGAATTAGAAGACTTAGTATCTGAAGCAACATGCAAAGCCCCATAACAGAGTAAAATTATGCAGGAGTTGTGGTCTTAAGTGACAGAAATTCTGCAGGAAGTCCATTCAAGGTTATGACAACCAGATATGCTTCATCAATTGGATATCCAAATAGAGATAAATGATCAGATTTTTTTTTTTTTATCTGGAGCAAATATGCATCCATTGGTGATAGTAGGATTAGCCAAAGTTTTTCTAGAAGAATCAAGAATGGTTGTAGATGGAGGAACAGTAGATCCATCAACATAGCTCAGAAGATTCGTGTCTCTAAGTATATTATGGATTGGCGCATCCATACAATGTAATTCCTCATTGGTTGGAGAGACATTTTGATGAAGAGAATATTAAATTGACAATTTATGACTTTGAAAGGAATAAGTTTCCAAAGCTTGATGCATTTTTTTATGGTCATTGGTTGGATAGAACATTCAGTTAAGATTCACAAAGTTTAGATTGAAGACTCTAATACTACAAATTGGGATATAGACATAGACTGATTAGTGATTTAAATACCATATATCACATTATTGATTAAGAAATCAAAACGAAATTAATCAACTCATACCAACTGCTTTTTGGCTTCCCAATAACCTAATCATAACACATAATTAAAATTTTTCCTACAATCTGTAATACATCTACTCCTCCATCAGCTAGTAAACACGCTATCAAGATTTGAGGACAAGATACTAAAATACAATTAGAATCTTGTGCCTATATATAAACAATATCCATCGAAACAAAAGCAATCATTGCCATTTTATTGGAATATTTACTTTTGACAAAACTAACAACCATGAACATAAAGCTTGCACTCTTTTTTCTTGCTATCAAAAAACTTGTCGAACATATTCTAACACTAATAAAGTAATAAAGCAAACCCTGTAGAGGCACATTAAAATAGCAAAATGTTCTTTTCATCAGGCTTCATAAGACCAGAAGCACAAAGAGGTTTACTGAACACTTTGATCAGCTAGCCCTCAATACATATTGTTAGTGGTTTGTGATCAATATTAATACTCTTTATTATGCCACATTTAGTAGAGAAACTTTCATATATGTTCAAAATGAAAAGCCACACAAGTAGTGCTATCAAATATAGTTCAAACCAAGTTGCAACTGCATATAAATTGTTGGAATATAAAAGAGCGGGATCAGTATGAAAAATCGCTAACTAACGGTACAAAAATGAAAATGGAAAAATAATACCACTAAAATGAGGAAATATAAACTTTGTATTGAATTTTGTTCTCAACTCAAGTAAATATACGGTGTTCATATACTTTTTACTGAGAATTTTGTTCTCAACTCAAGTAATTTATTGAGTAAAGCCATTGTTAGATTCTATTTTATTAAAATTATTAAAAACTAGTTTGGAGAAAATAAATGAAAATTTGGAGGATGCAAAAACTAGCACAGACATTAATTCCTTTGGTCTGCAAGAGATAAAAGTTCAAACATCATCATTCCTAACTTCTATGATCATTTGTTAGAAGTTTAAGGAATCAACAGATTGTATCTTCCTACCTCCATTTAGATTTCTTCTTGAACGTTGGTCCAACTATATAATAATTAGTGTGAAGCTCAGCTATCACACATTTGTGCTGATCATAGTATCCTAAATTAAAGTGTACTTCAACTTTTTCTCCCAGACTGACTAAATATATAAAGATTTATGAGTTTTCTATCTATTAATAAAATAGCTGACAACATAGAGTTGCAGTTAGTGATCTTTCACACGTATAGAATATTAGATCACAGATAAAAATAAATTGGTAACTCTGACAGTTTGCCGCAATTTAGAATATTTTATCATCCATGCGAGTACTCTTGTGATCTTTTTGTTCTTTTCTTGTTGAACAATGTTCTATTTTTATACAATGACAAGTATACACAGACAGAAAAAATTAACTCCCAAGTACATAAAACTCCGGAGAGAATGATATGCTCGAGAAATTGGAATTTGACAGAGTTAAACTTTAACAGCATATAACCAACTCAAATAGAAATTTGTCTTCTTACTTAATTCCGACATCTAGAACTTTTCACCCAAACAAACCCCTGACATTGTACATCTTGATCACCAGGGAGAAACCATAACAAAAATGCAGTTGTGGAGCAACAAAAGCCTTTATGAGATATTTTTATCTAATGAACACTTAAAAGGCCATGTCGATGCATTTCAGAGAAGTAGTCACTTGCAAATGAAAATAGAAATAGCAATTATTTCTAGCTCGTTGGGGAAAAACAAAGTTTACTCCAGCTGTTAGCTTTGCTAGTGGTAGTAGGAAGTCCTGGGACTGAACTTGCCTCTTGCTCAAGCAGTCACTTTGAAGTATAAAACAATGTTTTACGGAAGTAAAAAAAACACAAAGATATTTCCCAGCAAAAGAAGAAAAAATAAAAATAAAATGCTTCTTTGCACAACAAAACAAGTTTCTGATTTTCTTCTGCTTTACATTACAAATTAACTTTTGCTTGACCGTTGAACTTTTCCTTTCCAAAAGAAAACATATTTTGTTTCCAAAAAACTATGACTGCTCTACATACCATAGGTTTATTCAGAAATGGAGGGCCAGTGTTTTCTTTCCAATGCAAATTCTGTTTTCAACATTATAATGCAAGAAAGACAAATTTCCAAAATCAAAGGAAAATGATCTTTGTGACTGTCCTATAAAATCATCTCTTTGTGGCTGTCCTATAAAATAATGCATACAATCCCAATCACAATGAAAATGATCTGTCCTATAAAATTATTAAAAACTAGTTTGGGGAAAATAAATAGTAGACATATATTTCTAAATTTTAAAAACTTTTTTCGCACTAAAAAAAGAAAACAATATTACAAGCTATCCAAGGAATCTCAACAAAATGTTCTCCTTTTGAGAACAACATGCAGAACCTAACTACATTGTTTACAATCCAATGCTTGTTAAAAGAAAAAATTCTTCAAATTACTTCACACAAATCATAAGAAACAATTGATAGTGAATAATTTTCAAAAGTCATAAATTAAAATTTTGTTGCCATTTTGAAATTTTAAAGTAAAAAGTATAACCTCCCTGGACATGCAAGATTATTTTCTAGGGTTCTGTAAAAGGAGAGTGTGAATAGGAGGACTTAATAAGTTAGACTTCCTGATATGTTTAATATATAGATCTTAAGTAGGTCAATAAACAAAGATATTAGCTTGAGCAAAACCAGATATATATCTCAGAGAATTACACTATTACTCTAACACCAAATCCAAGGCTACACAAGATCTAAGAAAACAAATGTAGCAAAACCATTGAGTGAGTCTGAGAAGCCTCTTGAAAACTAGCAAAATGAGGGGTATTGCCCAAAATCTGAGAAATAATTATCAAAGGGATTTACTATTGCAATCATAGAATCAAATTTCATTTCAAACAATCAGAACACATGAGAATACATACACAATCAATGAGCAGCCATACATGCAAATACATACACAATCAATGGATTAGGGCTTTGAAACTAATGAGAGAGAAAGGAAAAAGAGGGCGAAAGTAAATTTTACCAGTAAAATCAAACCCATTTACGAGATCAAACCCATAAAGCTCTAGAAATCAAACCAGTTTAAGAAATAAACACGAAATTATTTAGTATAAATCATATAAAACCCTATAGCAAGTGTTGATAGTTGGGGAAATAGAGGAAGGGAGATAGAGAGAAAGAGAGAGCGAGAGAGAGAGAGAGAGAGAGAGCAAGCGAGCGAGACAAAGAGCACGATCGAGACAGAGAGGGAGAGAGAACCTGTGGTCTACGGCGGTGACAGTGGTGATTGCGGCTGTGGCGGTGGCGATGTGTGACGTACGGTGAGCGACAGTGGTGAGGGACTGTGCTGAGATGAGGTGGGGTGACGTTTGGTGGTGATGTGTGAGAGAGAGGACTTTTGTGTTTGTTTAAACAGAGAATAGAATAGGGCGCGAACGTTAAAAGTAATTTCCCCCGCAAAGTTTTAGGCCAATTTAGCGACTAAATTGGTTATTTGTCGGCAAATAACCCATATGGTACGACTAAAACTTCTTGTAGCTAGAACTTAAGTAACAGCGACTAAAATATTAGTCACCGAAATCCTTTGGCGACTAATTTTTTTTCCATCGAAAAAAATTAGTATACCACAGCTAATTTTATTTTAATCACCAATCACCATGTTTGTTTCTAGTTTTTTAAAAACACTTTTTGGAAAAATATACTTTCTTATTTTTCGTATTTTTTTGTTTTTTTCTAAATGTTTTTAATAGTTTAAATAATTTTTAAAATTTTTAAACACATCTAACATAAATACACTCAAAAAGTATAATTTTCGTAAAAAAAACTTTAAAAAAATCCCTATATACCAAAAATACAAAAAAAAAAAAACTAAAATTCAGTATATTTTTTGTATTTTGTGTATTTATTAATTTTTAAAAATATTTTTTTACAATATTTTACTTTTTAGATACATTTAAGTAAGATACATCAAAAAAAGTAAAAAAAAAAATACTTATGATTTTTAAAATATTCACTAAAAAAAACACGAAAAACAAAAAAATCAGTTTTCAAAAAACTGAATTTAGAAAACTAAAACCAAACACACTGAATATTTTTCGATGACCAAATCTCAAGGATGTTTAAGCAGTTAGAGCTTCTGACAAAGCCTCAAACACGTTGAAGCTATTTTAGTTAGTCAAACTAGAAATACTTAATGGCATATTGAGAGTAGAAAAATATTGTCTTCAAATTGGATATGTGTGTAGTAGCACTTCATTTGAAAGGGCAATTTGTAAGGAAATGTATTATTGAAAAACTGTGACATGATTTTCAGTACAGTTGACATCTATTTTTTGATCATCGCCTTAGAAATAAGGAGATCCAATTCATAGCATTAATCATAATGCATTACTAAACCTTGTAACTTAATAAATGAGAGTGTTGTAGTGGTGGGCTGGTTTTAGCTTTAAAAGATTAGAACAACAAATTTGGAAGGGTAGGAATGAGATTGTGTTTTTGGGTACTCAACCTGATATGAATGTGCTTTGTGATCTATTTAAAAGTAGAGTGGCTTGGGGGGTTAAAGCAGCATCTCCAGATTCAAATGTGCTCCATTATAAGTTGGAAATGAAGATTTCCAACCCATGAGCAACAGCTGTAAAATACTCATCTTAACAAACTAATATATTAAAAATCAAATATAGGTAAGTATGAAATCAGAAAATAATATATATATTTATATATGGTCACCAATGTGGGAGAACGATATAAATAAGTGTAAGGAACACAAAGTTTGAATCATCTCCAACAATCTATACACAGTAAGAGAACTAGATGACACAATTTTCCCTAAATTCTAATCCAAATGTAAATTATAATCTAAATTCTAATTCACATCCAATTAACTATATCAATAAAAAAAACCCCAAAAACTAAGACTCAAAATTTACACTTAATTTGGGTTTTTACTTGCATAGTTGGTGATAAGACGACCTCAGATGATGATGATAATAGGGGGAAAGAAACCAGCGGCCTTACCACTCTTTGTAAGGGAGGAGTCGCCTGGGTGATGGATCTTAGGTGAATCGACGCTCTAGTTGCCAGCAAATACGAGGAGGTGCGGCGGAGGAAAGCTGTTCTGTGGCTATTGGAGAGGTGGTAAGAGAGGGGGAGGAGAAGAGTAGCGGAGAGGGAGAGAGACGCTGAAGGGAGAGAGGCGTTGGTTTGATTAGGGATTGGTTTGGAAACAATATATATATATATATATATGTGGTAATTTTACACAATTCGTGGCAAAACATTTTGGTCACCAATTCATTTTATAAATCCCTCCAAAATTTAAAAAGACATTGTAGAACAAAATTACTTTAGTCAAAGAGAAAACAAAGACAGAGAGAGTCACAGAGTGAGAGAGACAGATATTAGGGGAAGAGTGGCAGAGAAAGGGACAGAGAGAAGGCAAAATAGAGAGGACATACTGGGGTAATGCTCCAATAGTGGATCGATAGTGGTGCTCGATGGCAGTGATGCTCCTTACCCAACGGCGATGGAAGTAAAGCGACAGAGATTCAATATCAGGAAGAGGGCAGTAATGGAATAAGAGAGACAGAGGCGTGAGAGAATCGAAAGAGGGCAGATGAGAAAGAGAGAGAGAGTCACAGAGTGTGTGTGTTTGTGTGTGTGTGTGTGTGTGTGTGTGAGAGAGAGAGAGAGAGAGAGAGAGAGAGAGAGAGAGAGAGACGTGTTTAAGCCCTAACTCATTTTAGTTTGTTTGAAATCCCTCTAGAGTTCCTCACCAAATTAATTTAAAAATCCCTCCAAAACGATAATAAATAAAAAATAAAATTATAATAATAAATAATAATGATAATAATAATAAAATTAAACATCAACTCAAATTGGGCAGCATGTGTTCCCACTAAAAAAATTGAGTTTTATTGCCGACTAAATGTGTTTTAGTCACCAAAAATGTATATTTGCCGACCAAATAAGGTAGTCACCAAAGATGAAAACTAAAACTATACTAGATATTTGGCGACTAAATTTCTTTTAGTCGGCAAAAGTTGGTATATGACGACTAAAATTTATTTAGTTGCTGAAAATAAAAATTTGGCGACCAAACTTTTGGTTGCCAAAGATAAAAGTAAATTTTTGTTTTCCATTCGGCGACTAAATAAATTTAGTAGCCAAAAGTAACTATACAATGATTGAAATATTTATTTAGTCGTTGAAAATAATTTTTTGGCGACCAAACTTTTGGTCGCCAAAGATAAAAAGTAAATTTTTATTTTTCATTTAGCGACTAAATTATTTTAGTTGCCAAAACTATCTATACTGAAATTAAATTTTTTCCGACCAAACTTTGGGTTGCCAAAGATTAAAAGTAAATTTCTATTTTTTGATTCGGCAACTAAATAATTTTAGTTGCCAAAACTATCTATACAGCGACTAAAATATTTTTTAGTCGCTGAAATTAAATTTTTGCTGACCGAACTTTTGGTCGCAAAAGATAAAAAGTAAATTTTTATTTTTGATTCGGCGACTAAATAATTTTAGTTGCCAAAACTATCTATACAGTGACTAAAATATTTTTTTAGTCGCCATTTGTGGCAAATTTAGCGACTAATTTTTTTTTAGTCGCCAATTGTTACATTTTTAGCGACTAAATTGTTTTTTAGTGGCCAATAATGCATATACCCCGACAAAAAATTTAGTAGCTAAATATTGTACTTTTACCGACTAACATAATTTTTGGTTGCCAATTCCACAACTTTTGGCAACCAAAATATTTTTAGTCGGCAAAAGTGGTCGCCAAAAGTGTATTTTCTTGTAGTGTTGTATTTATCTATTGAACCATCTGCTTTAATTTTTCTCTTGAATATCCACTTATATCCAAGAGGTTTACATCCTGTTGGAAGATCTACCAATTCCCAAGTATGATTTTGCAAAATAGATTCAATTTCAATATTCACAGTCTTTTTTCACAATGGAGCTTCAGGACTTGACATTGCTTCCTTGAAGTTTTGAGGCTCATTTTCTAGCAGGTATGTCAGAAAATCTGGACCAAATGATTTAGAGATCCTAGTCTTCTTGCTACGTCTAGGTTTACCTGCTTTATTATCATTTTGGTATTCACTGCTACCTATAGCAATATCAAAAGTTCTTTTATTTGAACTTGTCTCTTTAGTTTTCTTGCAAGGAAAAATGTGTTCGAAAAATGATGCATTTCTTGACTCAATAATAGTGTTTATATGCATATCATGATTTTTAGATCTATGAACTAAGAATCTGTATGCACTACTATTATTTGCATAGCCAATGAACACACAATCAACGGTTTTTGGTCCTATCTTAGTTGTTTTAGGACTAGGTACTGTCACTTTGGCCAAACACCCCCACACTTTGAGGTAATTGTAGGTAGGTCGTCGACCTTTCCATATTTCATAAGGTGTTTGATTGATTTTCTTGTGGGGTACCCTGTTAAGGATAAAGTTAGCATACAAAATCGTCTCCCCGTACATGTTCTGAGGTAACCCTAAACTAATTAACATGGCATTCATTGTCTCTTTAAGAGTTTGATTGTTTCTCTCAGCAACTCCATTTGACCGAGGAGAATAGGGTGCAGTGGTTTGGTGAATAACACCATGTTCAGAACAAAATTCCTCAAATGGTGCATCATACTCATCACCTCTGTCACTCCTCACTACCTTAACAGCTTGGCCAAGTTGATTTTTAACCTCAAGCTTATATTGCTTAAAAGCTTCTAAGGCTTCATTTTTACTTCTCAATAAGTAAACATAACAATATCGAGTGCAATCATTAATAAAAGTAATAAAATACTTTTTACCTCCTCTAGTTTGAACAAATTTTAAATCATAGATATGTGTGTGAATTAAATTTAGAGGTTCAGTACTTCTATCTACTTTATTAAATGATGCCTTAATGAGTTTTGTCTCAACACAAATCTCACATTTATGATTAGGATCAAACTCTAAGTTTGGCAAACATTCTAAATAAACAAGTCTACTCAAAGAATTAAAATTTACATGTCCTAATTTACCATGCCATTAAAAAGAAGACTCAACAATATAAATAGAAGATGTGTTCTTATTATTAATAGCCAAATTTGGTACAACAGTTAATATATTGAGCTTAAAAAACCCATCACTCATGTAACCTCGCCCCACATACATTCCACTATTGGAGAGTACAACCTTGTCAGATTTAAAAACTAATATAAACCCATTCTGGATCAACAATGATCCAGAAATAAAATTTTTGCGAATCTCCAGCACATGGAGTACATTGTTAAGAGTGAGTTCTTTCTCCAAGGTCATTTTCAGCACAATCTTTTCTTGTCCTTTCACGGTTAATGTAGAGGAGTTTTCCATAAAAAGTTGCTCTCCACTTTCCACTACTTTGTAGGTTATGAACATCTTCTTATCTGCACAGATATGGCGGATTGTTTCAGTATCCACCCACCACTCCTTGGGATTGCCCACCAAATTAGCCTCAGAGACTACTGCAGCAAGATTGATGTCTGCCACTCCATCGGAAAAATAAAAATCCTCAGCTATGTTGGCTTGTGCTGACTTTTTGCTTGAACTTCTTCCGTCCTTACGAACATGACAATCCTTAGCCCGATGTCCATCTTTGCCACACACAAAACACTTGCCTTTGAACCTCTTGTTGAACCCGTTGTTGATCTTACTAGTGGATCCTTGTTTAGGACCATTGCCATCATGCTTCCACTTTTTGTTGTTGAATTTTGACACTTGTCCATGATCCACAACATTTGCTTTAGCCTGCATAATATGGTTTCCTGACTACTTGTCGGTGCCACGGTTGTCTTCCACAGTTATGAGCTGCACTATCAGTTCCTCCAATTTCATCTCCTTGTGCTTATAGTTTAGATAATTCTTGAATTTTTTTTTCCAGGATAGTGGCAAATTTTCAATGATTGCCGCTACTTGGAAAGATTCCCTGAGAACCATCCATTTCACATGTATGTCATGGAGAATTAATTGAAGATCTTGAACCTGACTAATAACCATCTTGGAATCCATCATTTTAAAATCCAGAAAACAGCCGACAACAAATTTCTTTGTACCAGCATCCGCTGTCTTATATTTATGATTTAGGGATTCTTACAGTTCTTTTGCGGTGCTTTTAACACTATACACATTGTATAGTGTATTGTCCAACCTATTGATAATATAATTCCGACATAGAAAATCACCATAGTTCCATACATCGACTACAACAACCACTTTGCCGGTCAGATTCTCCCTTGTTCAGTGCTGGAGCTTTTCCATAAGTTAAGCGAGCCAAATTCAATGTCATAAGATAAAACATCATCTTTTGTTGCCATCTTTTAAAATCATTTCCATTGAATTTTTCTAGTTTCTCCCCATGATTTACCGATACTATTGGAGTCATCATTGGCACAATGGGTGAGGGTCGGAATACGAACAATCTCTGTACTGTTTGTTTCAGTAGTCATATTTATGACGAAATAAAAATGCATCAATCACAAAAATTTATACATAATTTAATTTACACACAAAATATACAAAAAAATATTTTGTAACAAAATTCCAATGATAAACAGTATATAACTACTATGTTATCAAAGAAATCATTAAATAGTATATTACTACTATTTAAGAAATTAAACAGTATATGACTCCTATTTAATTTTTCGAAACAAAATATTCATCTATCTAACACAAAAATAAAAATAAAAACAAAATCTACTTTAAGAATGTTAGCACCTCAGTGGTTGTGTGTGTGTGTGTGTAAATTAAATGTATAAATAAAATAAACAACAAAACATAAATAAATAATCCAGAAAATAATAAATTAAATTATGAATTAATTACTTACAGAAATTCTAAGTCGAGGCTTGTGCTAGACACAATCTCTTTAAAGTAGATTTTGCCCTCACTCCGGTGCTTCGAGATTTAATGGCGTCTACTTCCCAGGATGCAATGACTACTACTTGGTTTGCAGCACTATAAATCCAAGTCTGGTGAACCAAAACTATGTTGTTACTCTTTTTTTTTCTTCCTAAAATTAAATGGTAGACAAATGCAGAAAACAGAAAGATAGAAAGTGAAGAAGAAAAATGAAATGCTCAGGGAAAATTGGATAAATTAAATGTTAGAATGGCAGGCTATTTATAGAAGAACATGTAGCTTTTTAGAACAGGTTTCAACAAGTAGAAACCTGTTCGAAACAGAAACAGATCAGTTTAGGTGGAGTTTAACATGTATGAACCTGTTCAGGTAGAGAAAAAAAATGGACAGATTTATTTTGAATTTTGAAACTGAAATTCAAAAATAAATAAATAAAATACAAATATTTTTGGCCCAAAAAGATAAGTATTGGGTCAGACAAACCTAACCCAATCTCACACCTGCACCCAAGTCTGCTTGAACGGACGGTGGCGGCGGCGGCGCGCGGGTGTGTTTTGGGTCCCATAGGTCTATCTCACATTACCCATAACCTCACCCTTTCACAAAACTTGGGTACCCGTTGGGGCCCATCTCAAGTATGGCAAGTTAGAGTTTATATACTCATTTAAATCCTTATCTCTTTCCAATCTGGGATAAGCATCTTTCACAAATGTGTAGGAAACCTACCTAAAACCATTTCCATCAACCAAAAAATACACGTTGAATTCTCATTTATCTGGAAATGATTTTGAGAAACTAAATACACGATGTTATTCACTACGTGACATTAAACATGAACCCAATTAGAATCGTTAAAAATAACGCTGTTGGCTTTTTAGCTTTCGAAGGTTATTATTGTAATTGCGAGCGTGCCAGCAAGGATCAATCAGTCCTTACAGAAATTTAATTGCCAATCAAGTATCAGACGATTGTGTTTTAGTTCTCTCAGCCTCAATGAAGAGGACTTTTACTGGTGGCTTGATTTAGGAGAATTAAGCAAAATATCAATCAAATAAAGAACAATTGAAGCATTTCATTAGAATGAAAAACTTACAATGATTCAAATTCAGCCTCGTAGAGGTTTACAGTGACAATCTACTTGAAACTACTCCTATGAATGAAGTGCAGTGTAGAATTTAAAGTACTGGAATGTAAAGAACAAGAAATGTAAAACTAAGTAAAGTAGAATAAGACTGGTTTTTGGATCTGAGTCTAGGGGGCTTCTCTGGGGCCTTCTCTGCTATTTATACTGCTTAAGGATAACCATTGAACTGTATTTCCAACGGTCGAACTGCTCCTCCATGATCGCTGATCATGTTGCCTCAAGATTAGCTCCATTACGCCATCACTTGCAGCTAGGCTTCCCTCTTAAATTTGGATTCAAATGTGAGTAACCGATGATGCCACATCACTTTGTATCTCTCTGCTGATCCACTGCTGCTCAGATCTCGTAACAACCAATACTAACTGCCACGTGTACGATCAGGATCGAAGATTTGAATAGTCTTCCCGTACTACCCTTACTTTGCCACGCGTCAAATTGTAATTGGCTTGTACAAAATATGTAGCCAACATTACCCCCCGTACTAATATACCCAATACTTGGTGATATTAGTGGATCAAGGTCTTTTTCCCACGTCTTAGAACATGCATGGGTTTTGCATTTTCCCAGAAATGCAACTATCATTCATCATCTGCATTAAACTCTCCTTTAATCTTTTGAACACTCCCACCACTTTAGTATTCGAACAGACTGATACATTTTGATGGCCGAATCAATTTTTTCCTCCATTGATCGAGCATACGAAGAGTCATATGATGATGCCGTTCTACCTCGAAAGAACCTCCATGCATTAATTAGCCACCTTTACCCACCTTTCTATATTCAGGTCATGGATGCCTTTGCAAATTATCAACCCTTGGACTTCGAACATATTGCCCTTAATCCTTTGATTCAGAAACTCACAAATATGGACATAGGAAGTTCTTCTTCTGACTCACCCTTGGACTATGAACAAACTGCTCTCAATCTTTTGATTCAGAAAGTTGCAAATATGGACATAGGAAGTTCTTCTTCACAACCCTTTGCATGGGGTAGGGCTGCATCTTCTTCTTCTTCTGTGGCTCTTTAGAGTTCCCTTCTTATGCACATCGACGCAGTTTAGAGGAGAATCTGCTTGTGGCATGGTATACATCTTCCATGCCTACAAAGATAGTGCACCCTGTCCGACATTTAGAAGAGGCACAAGGGTACAATCCATCATTCTTAGCCCAGAAGGCAAAGATTTGTTCTTCTGACTGGCTTGATTATATTAATGCCTTTGTTCCTTCTTCCCTTGCTTCTTCTCTTGAAATAGAAGCATCCACACCTTCTCCTCCACCCAATCTTTGCTGGACAGAGAAACTGAAGCTTGCCCTCTCCACGGATAAGGTCTTTCCACCTTACAAACCTCCACCTTCCCCTACTCCAGCTGAGCGGAAGCAAGCTTAACTTCCACTCGCGGCTTTTTCTCACTTGCCCTTCAATGTTCTTGAGGACGAAGTCCCTTTCAAGAACCTTCGATGGGCTTGTGGCATTCTGACTCGGGGTCATGTCCTCAATCCCCTCGCCCAAGCAGAGCGTCACATTTTTTTGGACCAACTTCCATTGCTTCTCAACTGGCATCGGACCTCTATGGCCACCACACAATCTTTAGACCAACTTTTGTCCCTTCGAGTTCATGCCCAGTACGAAGCAGAGAACTTCATTGAAGAATTCAATGATTTCAAGAATAAAAATTCTGCGTACTAGGATGACTTAGAGATAGACGAATTTCAACAAGGATTGAGAGAAACAGAATTCGAACTAAAGGCTGAAGAGCTCTTTTACGAAGTGAGAGCACATTAACTCATGCAGCCAATGTTAGAAGAAATAGAGGATAGGATAAAGAAAGAACAAAAATTCATTGATCATTGTTAGACTAAATTTCATGATCTTGTTATTTATTCCTTGCCCTATTTTTATGAGCTTGAGTTTGTACCCAAATAGGGCCATTCGATGTAATTGCTTTGGTTTTAATACCACTAAGACTTTTTCTTTGTTTGGTATGGTTTGATCTAATCTCCATTTGTCTTCAGAGCTTTGATCTGAACAAGCTTATCCTTCGAATTTGGACTCGATCGTTTTAAATGAAACACTAAAAGAACCAACAATGAACCTGTCCAATTTATGGAATATAGTTAACAATTTTTGTTGATTTTCATTTAAAACTGGTGCTTCGAATTTAACAATCTTACCTCTTAAGCTTGTTTCGATCATAACCAACATATGGTCATGGTCAATATGATCAATCAATTTTAAATTGACCATTCTTTCCTTAGAATAACAGTACACACTTTCAAAAAATATGAAAGCTCCTTTTTAGGGCTGCACTGTTTTAGTCTAGAAAGAGAATCTTTCTCAAATACAAACCAATTATTGATTCTGATGTTTCGAACAACAATTTCCATTCTTAAGGGATCTCTAGTTTTGCTTCGAAGAATATCACTTTTATTGAGAAACCTAAAACAGGTCTTTAATCCCTTTGAAGTAAATGAATACTTGAGCATTCTTGCATCCATTAGGTATGGAATATGCTTTGAAGCCGGCTTCGTAATTTCGAAGCCGTTGTTACTTGACTTTTGGCGCCAAAATCTGGTTTCGAAGCCAAATATTTTATTTAGAAGCTGGTATTATCATCTGGGCTGTGTTTTTCCCTCCAAAAGTATCAATATTGAAGGAAACTCTTCGTATTCGTACTTTTAGTACTTAACAAATTACGCGATATATTTTCCAGACACAAAGGCTTTTAAAACCCTTTTATTTCGTGCTCTGAAATCACTCACTCGTTCAAAACACAAACCCTTCTCCTTGCCTCCTCCTTGCTGCTTGTTACTAATGGCTTCTTCTTCTCTTAAAGTGCTTGCTGGTGATCGTATAAGCCCAACCATGGCTTTGAAAAAATGCATTGATGAAGAGATCGCCAAGTTAACAACTGGTGAGTCAAGCGCCATAGACGGCCGTCTCTTCGTCCCTCGCCACAGCAACAAACAAGAATACATCTTGGGTCCCATCTTTCCAGAGGCTCCTGCTCAACTTCCAGCTTTATACCCTTGGCTGGAGGACCATTTTCTTCTCCACGAAGGAGGGCTTGATTGGGGAAATTGGAGGGTGACCCGACCTCATCGTTGCTGGCCAACGTTGAGAGCTGAATGGGAAGAATGGTATGACAGAGTTGTACCTGCGTGAGACGACCTGCAAGAGCTCTGTATTCTCGATGCCCTCCGTCTTTCCAGGTTTATCATTCCTGAAGACCCTTTCTTGATTTCTGCTGCTCTTTGTTTTTGGAACATGGCCTTCAATTTTTTCCATTTTCGGTGTGGCATGATGGTTCCCACCGTTCTTGATATTTGCCATCTTTTAGGGCTTTCACCCATTGGCTCTCCTTTCACTTCCAGTTATCCAGACCTCTCTGTTATGTTCTCCCTTCCACCCTTAAACTCCTCTTACAGTGATTTTGTAAAGGCCGAAAATAAAAGGGTAGGTCCCGTGAGGGATAGAGAACTTTTTTCCTTCATTTTGTACTGGTTGTGTAAATTCCTTTTTTGTACATCATCTCAGAGGATGATGCCTGAGTTTGCTCCACTAGCAAAGGCACTTGTTTTGAAAAAACGTATAGCCCTGGCTCCTTACCTCTTAGGCCATGTTTATAAAGCATGTTCCCAATTTTGTGAGAAACCTCTTGACGTGAACCAAGGGGGTCCCCTTTGGGTGCTCTAACTTTGGCTCTTTGTCTATTTCACTGATTTACGTCCCAAATGCTTAAGATTCCTTGTTCAGGACCCTAGCACTTATGGGGAGAAGTATGCTAGGATTACTCTTTATCCTGCTTCCTTTGCTTATTACCACACCTTTTTTCACCAACTCCCTATTTCTCCATCTCCCACCTTCTTTTGTTCCTTTGATGCCAACAAAGGACCTGCTTGGCTACAAAGCTTTTTGGCTGATAAAGAGTGTTCCACCTCACCTCACAAAGATATGTGGGCTTCTATTTTGCTACCAAGGGAGCTGTTTATTGGCACTTTAAACCCTCGAGCTTATAAATGTATAGCTGAGGTGTACTGCCCTTCTCAGTTTGCCAGGCAATTTGGGTTCACTCAGGGGATTCCTGTTCCACTTTGCAGTCTCTCGAATGTCCATCTTACGGCCAGAGACCTGAGAATACCCAGATCAAAGCTAGAGGCAGCTACATTTAGACTGCTGAAAGAATTATACGAGTTCACATTTGTCCCCTTTCTTCCCTATGGCTTGGTTTTGAAAAGATTCCAAAACTGGTGGTCAGTCAACATGGAAGTGCGCCTATCAGAGCACCCTCACGATTTACTGATAGGGTTAGGAGTGCCTTCTAGGGCTAAATCAACAACAACTAAGAACATGCCTTCTCTTTCCATAGCTGCCTAAACTGTTCCTGCAGCCTCATCCCCTCCAGCTAGAGTCACTAGAGTCGCTTCAAAAAAGGGTAAGTAATTTCAGGCCACTTTTCTTTTCGACTCTTTTGTTTGCTTCCCTTACACTCATACATTTTGGTGCAGGGTCTCCACAAGAAGAATCTCCTAAGAGGATTGAAATTCTAGCCGCTCTCAAGGACAAACAACAGCAGAAAAAGAAAAGAAAGCTTGTACTTACTCCTGAAGAATCTGAATCCTACACCGAAGAGAGGGAGATTGAGAAAGAACAGGAGGTACCATTGTAGAGGAAAAAGAGGAAACAGATGACTGCCTCTTCTGCTGATTCAGTCGAAGACCCTACTCCTAGGACAGCTACCGAAGCAATAGAAAAAGAAGTTGCCCCTGAAGAGTCTGAATCCCATCTTGAAGAGAGAGAGGTTGAGAAAGAACAGGAAATGCCAGCACAAATAAGAAAAAGAAGGAAAACGACTGTCTCTCCTTCTGACTTTGTCGAAGACCCTATTCATGAGGTAGCTGCTAAAGCAGTGGAACAGGAACATTCCAGGGCCATAATTATCTTTGAGAGAGCTGAGAAGAGACGACAGCAACAATTCTTAAGAGATGAAGCTGCTGCTGTTGATGCAATCCAGAGGGAGGCTGCAAGAAGGCAACACATTGCTGAACACTACTCCCTCCGAAGCTCTCCCATTACTGCTATCATTTATGAAACAAGTAACTTCTTTCGAGCCTCTACTGTTTCCCTCTTATCAAATTTTTGGTGTTGAACTTGACGTTACTGAGCCTATTCTTGGTACTTTTCTTCTTTTGCAGCAACAACTACTGAGCCTATTCTTCCAATGAGGACTCCCTCAGTTTCAGTTGAAGTTCAACAGATGCAAAATGTGAGGACTCTTCAGATAATGCTCCCACTTCCTAGGCCTACATTCAATGTATCCTCCTTGAGGCCAAGCATTCATGCATCTCTTTCTTTTAGATTAATTCCATATCTTCCTTACTTGTCTTTGGATCTACCTCAATTCATTTCTCTTTCGAACCTTGCTCTTCTTCCTTCTTCCAAGGAAATTCCAACTACTACTCCATCTCTGATGGCAGTTGATTCTCCTATAAAGGATACTGGCAGCTCTCCAAGTCATGGTTTATTATCTCTGCCTACTTCCAGCCCTTCTTCTCTTGACCTATTGGTGGCTAGGACCATAGAGACTGCTGAAGATGCTTTTACCTATTTCTCCTATCCCCATGCAGTCCTCTGTGCCTTCCACCACTACCCTTTCTGCACCCCTCACGTCCACAGTTGAGATAGATATCTTTGAAGCGAGACTAGCCAGTTTCTTTGACATGCCCTCTACTTATCCAATAGCCAATGATGAAGCTGAGCCATTAGTTTTGGCTGACTCTTTACTAGAAATTTTTCAGTGTCCTTTTTCCAGTAGTAAGCCTTCTACACCTCTTATAGATTTGGACAACTGCCTGGAACTATTGACATCTTTTTCAAGGATTCCTTTCAAGGCACTAGAGAGACCTATAATAAGGAATGGCTTCCTTCAGTGCTGCAAAATTGTTGAGCAATCCGGCATGTCTGTCTCAATTCATTTATCTCAAGCAGTAGCTACTATTGACTTCTATATCAATATTTGCTGTGCTACCAAGGCTGCAGAGGAGAAATTGGTCAGAGATCAGGACTTTGTTTCAACAGTACATGCTGAGATATTAGAGCTGAAGGGATAACATTCCTCTGTCTCCCAATTTCGCACTCAACTACTGAAGAGGAAGGCTCAACTTGAGGAGGAGTTATCTGTAGTCAACCATGCTTTAGCCCAAGCTGATACTAAGTTGCTGATCACCAACCAAGGACTGGCCGATCGAAAGCAAGAAATGACTACAGCCATTCAGTTGTTTTTATCTTTTAAAACTAGAACATCTGTTGTAAAAGAATAACTGAGGCATTGTAATGATTTTTGGGCCAATTTATGGCAGAATGTATTCAACTCTTTATGAAAAACAAATTCTTATTTATCATTTGAGTATTTTTATGTTCTTGTACTTGTCATTTATTTTTCTCCTTGTGTTTCCCATATAGTTGGAAAATAAGGCTTCAAATATCTGCCATTAATCTTTTTGGGATGCACATAACCATTCAAATTTCTCAAATGGTATGCTCCAAGAGGCAGAACTCTATGAATTTGATATGGTCTTTCCCAGTTAGGTGACCATTTACCAAACTTATGGCTTTTAATACCTATTGGGAGTATAGTTTTCCACACCAAATCACTTTCATCAAAGCCAATGTGCTTGACTTTTCTTATTGTAAATTTTGGCTGCTTTCTTCTTTTGAAAGAGAATGCTATTTAATGCCAAAATTCTGGCTTCATCTATTCCTTCTAATTCCAAGCACATACTCTGATGGTATTGCTCAGAATCTAGCTGGTCTTGGCATCTTACCCTAAAAGACTTAACATTAATTTCCACAGGCAATACAACATCATGCCCATACACCAAGGCATAAGAAGTAACTCCTGTGCTTGACCTTGGGGAAGTTCTATAAGCCCACAATACATCCAACAATAAGTTATGCCAATCCCTAGGATTGTCTTCCACAACCTTTTGTATTCCTTTCTTTAAAGACTTATTGGATGATTCAGCCTAGCCGTTGGCTTGTGCATAATAGGGGGTGGAATTAACAAGGCTAATTTCAAACTCTGCCACAAAAGACCTCACCATTTTCCCATCAAACACAGTCTCATTATCAACAGTTATAGTTTGTAGGTTGCCAAACCTATAGATTAAATCCTCGATGAATCCAATGACCTCAGTCTGGTCTACAACCTTGTATGGCTTAGCTTCGACCCACTTGGTGAAGTAATCAGTAGCCACTAAAATGAAACAATGATGCTTCGAAGAGGGTGGGTGTATTTTCCCCATCATATCCATGGCCCATCCTCTGAATGGCCAAGGCTTTACTACCGCATGCAGGTCAGTTATGGGCACATGCCTTATTGTGCCATGCTTTTGACATGCCTGGCAACCCTTTGCATATTCTGTGCAGTCTTTAAGGATAGTTGGCCAATAGTAGGAATGCCTTCAAAGCAGCCATCTCATTTTCACGCGAGGCTGATGAGCACCACAGATGCCTTCATGAACCTCAGCCATAGCTGTTAATGCTTCTTTTGGGCCTAAACATTCCAGTAGTAAACCGTCTCCCCCCCTTTTGTAGAGAGCATTGTTATATATGATGTATTGCATAGATTGCAATTTAATTTTTCTGCTGGCCTTTAAGGATGGACCAGCCAAGTACTGCATTATTGGATGCCTCCAATCTTGTTCCTGCAAGTCATTATGATTGACTTCCAGGACCACATTCCTTTTATTTAAGGGGGGTATAGATTTCTGGTATGTTGTTTGGCTTATGTCCCTTTGAGTATTATCCCTCCTCTTGTAATTCAAAGCTTTCTGAGCCACATCATTAGCTCTTTATTCAAGAATCTTAGGACATGAGTTACATTTGCTATTTGAAATTGAGAAAGCGGATGTAATGCAACAACATAGTATGGCAACATGCTTATACTTTGACATTTGAAAATCCCTCTCACTTGGTTAACCACCAATTAAGAATCTCCAAATATGTCAACTGCATGTACTTGTAATCCAATAAGAATTTCCAATCCCACTATCAAGGCTTCATATTCAGCTTGATTATTAGAACAAGTAGTTTCATCCACTCTGAAACCGTGTGTGGTTTCTATTCCTTGTAGTGACTTAATCACTATACCAATTCCAGTTAGGCCATTGGCTTTCGATCCATCGAACCACATTTGCCACGGCTCAACACTAGCCATACCAAGGTCCATTATCTCTTGGCTCTCTGTTTGAGATGGATGGTTTGCCAAAAAATTGGCTAAAACTTGTCATTTCACTGCCTTTTGGGGAACATATTATAAATAAAATTCTGATAAGGCTAATACCCATTTTCCAATTCATCCCCTCAACATAGGTCTGGATAACATATACTTAACTAAATCTGTGGTTACAATTACCAAGATAGTTGTAGGCAAAAGATAATATCTTAATTTCATTGCAGCAAAATACAATGCAAGGCAAAGCTTTTCTACAGTTGAATATTTACATTCACAAGAATTTAAAAACCTACTAAGGTAATAAACATCTTGCTCCTTGCCTTCTTCATTGTCTTGGGCTAAGAAAGCTCCCAATGAATCTTCTGCTGCAGCTATATACAACTTCAAAGGTTTATCGGCCTTTGGTGGCATCAGCACTCGAGGGTTGGCCAAGTAGGCTTTGATTCCTTCGAAAGCAATTTGATGCTCCGCTGTCCACACAAATTCCTCTTCATCTTTCAGCCTTAATAAGGAAGAAAATACTTTAGTTTTCCTTGCAGTGTTAGAAATGAATCGTCGAAGAAAATTAACCTGGGTCTGGCTTCAATGATGGCTTTGGCTTTATTCTGGTCAATCTGTATTCCTTTCTTGTGTACTACATAGCCCAAGAAATTTCCAGATGATATGCCAAAAGCACACTTAAGAGGATTGAGTTTCAACTTGAACTTTCTCATTCTTTCGAAAGCTGCTTCTAAGTGAAACAGATGCTCCTCCATGGATTGGGACTAAACTACAATATCATCAATATAACATTCTAAATAACCTCCAATGAGGTTGTGAAAGATAGTGCTCATAGCCCTCTGATATGTAGCCCCAGCATTCTTCAGACCAAATGGCGTTTTAACCCATTCGAAGGTGCCAATATTTCCAGGACATCTGAATGCTGTTTTGTGAACATCCTCCTCTGCAATGCAGATTTGGTTATAACCAGAGTGCCCATCCATCATTGATAAAACTTGATGCCCTGCTGAATTGTCTACCAGTAAATCTACTATAGGCATAGGATACTCATCTTTTGGAGTTGCTAGATTCAAGTTTTTAAAATCAATGCATACCCTCATTTTACCATTCTTCTTAACTACATGTACAATATTAGGTTTCCATTCAACATACATGGCTGTCCTAATAAAGCCTGCCTTGAATAGTCTAAGGCATTCTTCCTTAACTTTCTGAATCACTTCTAGACCCATTCTTCTTGGTTTTTGCTTGTATGGCTTGAAGTTAGGCTTCATAGGGAGCCTATGTTCCACTAATGACCTATCCAATCCTGGTAGTTCATTATAAGACCATGCGAAACAATCTTTATATCTCCTCAAAATAACCAACAACTGGTTCCTGTCAAAAGTATTCAACTAAGCACTTATATAAATGGGTTGTTGTACAGAACCTACCCCTAAATTTATTTCTTCTAAGGGGTCTTGTATCTGAGAACTCACTGGAGCTCCTTCTTTGATTCCTTCTGGCTTCGAAGCAATCTCCTTACTGTGTTCTGTTCCTAGGTTCTTTGATTCAACCTTTTTACCCTCCTCCTCATAGACAAAGTCTGTCCACAAGGCTTCTTCTTCCTGTATTTCCTAGACTGTTGTTTCTATGTCCAATGCACAGTATTTATCAAGGGCTAAAACTCTGGCTTGTTGCTGCTCCTACTTGTAGCCAATTATCATGGCTTCTTTCTCTTGCTCCTGCACTTTCTGGACTATTGACTTTACATCCAATATTGAAAACTTAATTAAAGCCAAAGACTTGACTTCTGGTGCTTCATCTTGCTGTTTACAACCAGGCATCATTGTCATTTTTAACGACCACCTCTTCATCAGCACTCTCCTGGACTAAGTGCTTCAGGTGTCTCACTTCCTCATCAGCCGTCACTTCTGCTGGGCCATCAAATTTCCTCAGTATACTAAGTGGTGTCACTTCCTCAATATACAACTTGGCCTCTGCAAAGTCTGCGCAGGCTACGAAAGGTTGAGGATCTGCATCAATTTCCTCTATCTCTCCGTTGCCTAGGGCCATCATTATTTTCTGATGCAAAGAGGAGGGCACACATTTGTTAGTGTGGATCCAATCTCTACCAAGTAAAGCATTGTACTTAGCATTACTGTCGATGACGAAGAACGCCGTCATGCAGTCCTCGGTTCCCACACTCAGGTTGATGAGTAGAATTCCCTGGGCCATCTGTTTGTCTCCAGCAAAACCAGCAATGGGTGTACTGGTTGGGATTAACCTGGGATTCCTTTTCCCTAATTTCTTCAAGGAAGATTTCGGTAGTAAGTTCACCGCTGCCCCATTATCCACCAAGACTCGGTTCAACTGTATCTCATCGAAGAAGGCCTTAATATACAAAGGCTTAACATGCTGTGTCATAGAATTCGAGGGATATTCAAAAGGATACGAGAGGTTAATACTTACTACTTCTTCACTCTCGTATTCAGTTTCCATTGGGGTAACCATTCCGGAATTATCTTGCACCATACTCACTTGTGAGTCTTCGCTAGAGATTGGAATTGGGTCAATTTCTTGCCCCTCTTGATTCTCATCTCCAGCTTGGAATTCATGCGGTAGTATGTGTACCATGTTCACTGACACTAAGCCAAATTGGATGGCTGGTTGTGTCTGCTTCTCCTTTTGGCCACCTTGTTCAGTTACTCTAGGAGCATCCTCCATGCTTCTCTCTAGTACTTCATCTTTTGAATGGTCTGTCACGACTGATTTTTCAACCAGAAATGTTTGTTCAGCCATGAAGGCTTCGAACATTTCTTCCTCAACCATTTCTTTCTTTTGGCCTAAGCCAACTTCTGTCTCTGCCTCGCTGTCACTCTCCATCAATGCCTTCTCCAATCTCGCTAAACTGGACTTCTCTCTGGCTTTTAGTTCAGAGTGAACTTTGGCCAACTATTCTCTGTTGCAACCCATTTTGCCTTGTAGAGTTGGTTTTGGAGTATGGTTCGACTTTGGATTCTTCTTTCCTTCTGTCTGTACCAATGAAGGACTCTTTCTATTCTCTTTTAGGTCTAGCTGGTACTGAGTGTACCTACGCTGAATTTTTCTCCTTTGTGATCTGGAAATTACGGGGACCATATCTGGTTCCTTTGTTTTTGGGTGCTTAAGTAACACCCAATTGTTTGGAGCCACCAAAGGAGGCTTAACCATCCTGCCTTGGTTTCCAATTACATCTCTTTGGGTAAACACTTCCCTAGGTTTATTCTGAATCACAAACCAATCTGGGACCCCAGGTACCCACGAACCTACTGACCCTGCCGTTGAACTACTTCCTTCTTCCTTTGAAGCCTTCTTCGAAGCTATCTGCGAAGGCCACTGCTTGGTCCTGACTTCATGCTTTGGGCCTAACTCAGGCCTTCGATGAAGGTGTCCACTTTTTGTCTTGCGTGAGGCTGGTCTAGGGGGCCAATCTCTGGCTTTGATCCCATAAACTGAACCTCTCTCCAATCTCCTCTCAGAATGACTGCTCTCCATTCTATAATAATTAGGCAGCCTGGATTCATGTAAAGGCCTCTTGCCTTTGGAATGCATCCTATCAACTGTTGGTTCAACCCTCAATGGCTGCTGCCTGACACCAGATGGATATGGCCTTTTATTGTAAGCATTGGTTGGTTTAGGACGTCTCTGCACACCCTTGTAGTATTGCTTCCCATCAATTGGAAGTCCTTTCAACCACTTGTAGCTTAGTCTGCATCTAGGACACATCCTCCGCATTACAGCTGCTTCTAAGAAATCGTCATCCAGTGCTTCTTCCTCAGAGTCTTTCCTCTAGTGTGAGAAACCTTGTCCAATAGCTGGTAGATTTCCAGTGTCTTTCTTAATAGTTGTTTGGTTGGCCACATGCATCTGCACATTGACTTTTTCCAATTCTTTCAAAGACAGGTTCTGAAAATCTGGCATAATGACATTGGCTGCCACCTCTCCAATTTCTGGAAATGGATTACTGTCGATCCCCATGGCCTTTTCAGCTTTGGCTGGGAATTTCAAACTTCATTTTCGAATTTGTTCTTGGATCCTGTCTCGAAAAACAACACAGTTTTTAGTCGAGTGAGACCAAGAATTATGCCATTTACAATATACTTTCCCTTTAAGTTCATCAAGAGATGAAATTTTAACCCCTTTTGGTAACTTAATGAAGTTGGCCGCAAGCAAATGATCAAAAATGTCATCTGCCTGAGTTAAATCGAAAGAGTATTTCCTGTGAAGGTCTTTCTTTTTAAACTGCTGGTCAATTGTTGTATCCTTATGAATTAATGCTTCACAGATCACAGGTTCTTTCCCCACAATCTCTGTTGCATCAATCTCATAGTTAGGATCTTTGTAGTATGTCTTGTACGATGCATTATTTCGATCTTGTTCCTCTTCTAATAATGCTTCATACCTAGATACTTTGTATGTCAGTTCCACTAAGTCCTTGAACTCTGTTGAGTCAAACTTCTTTCGAAGCCTAAACTCTAAGCCACCTTGAGCCAATCTTACGAATTCTAGCTCTGGCAAGATGACTCTACATTTATTTTGAGCCCTTTCAAATCTGGCAATAAACTGAGTAGCCTTCTCTTCAGGCCTTTGACTCAACCTTGCCAGGTCTGCCATGGAAACCTCTAGCTTCGATTGGAAGAATTGGGCATGAAATGCCTCTTCCATTTGTTGCCAAGTTTAGATTGAGCCATGTGTAAGGTTAATGTACCATACAGATGCTCCCCCAGTTAGAGAGTTTGGGAACAGTCTCAGCTTCATATAGTCATTATTAGTAAATTCACCGCATTGAGCAGCAAACCTAGCAATATGCTCCACTATTGATTGGTTTCCATTCTCATAAAAAAGGGCAAACTCTGGTATCCTGAAACCTCTTGGGTATTCATGTACCCTATCTACCCATTTTGGGTATGGTTTTCTGTATACAAGAGTCTGGATCCCTTGAGCCATTGGTCCACACATCTCCCTAACGATGTCAGCAATTTGGTCCCTAGGGACCATATGTTGTGCCTACTGAACCACCGCTGGAGGAACAAACACAGGATTTGGTGGACAAACTTGTGCTTGTGTCCTCTTGGTCCATAAGGTGGTATGTTTGGGGACTGGTTGTCCCTGTGGTGCAGGTTGTTGTTGGGGGTGTGGGTACCCCTTTGAATTTGTCCTGCGAAAGGACCTGCGAAAGGTGCTGGAACTGGTGTTGTGTCTCTTCCATTTGTAGGAAAACCTTCCAACCCCCGGGTATAAATTCCAATAAGGGATTAGTGAACCCCCTTGTGCCAGGTATGGCTTCGAACATGGGATTTGAAACCATTCTTATGCCATTTTCTTGTACTGGGCCAGATCTACCAAATTGCATGGCTTCACTGTTAAGTACTGAGGTATTTTGACCTGCTATAGGCCTCAGAATAGGCTCGTACCAAGATTGAGGTGATGGTCTTTCACAGTTCTGATTACTAGTCTAACCATTAGAATGTCCATTAACTTGCATAGGCTGTTTATCTCTAGCCAATCTTTGCTAAGGGACATTCGAAATTTCCTCCATGTGTCTTATGCTTGTTAGTTGGTGGTTATTCATTCGATCCAAAAAGGATGTTGCCCACCTTTCTATTGTGTTCATTAATTGTTGTCCCATTGCATCTATTAAGCTACCCCATGGATTCATTGGCTGAGTAGATGGGACAGTGGATGGTCCAATTCCTTGGTCTCGTCTAATATTACGAACATATGGTATTTGTTCTGAAGTACTGGTCTGTTCGACCATAGGTTCTGATAAAATGGGAGTTTCCATAGGATGTGTTATCACATTATCCTCTGGATTAGGTATCTCTACCTCTCCTTCCACGCCTTCTTCCAAACGTTCATTTTCTTCTTGTCTCCTACGTCTAGCCATTTCAATTGGTCCCACTAGGCGTGCCAGAAATATATGTTGGCTTTTTGGCTTTCGAAGGTTATTATTGTAATTGCGAGCGTGCTAGCAAGGATCAATCAGTCCTTATAGAAATTTAATTGCCAACCAATTATCAGACGATTGTGTTTTAGTTCTCTCAGCCTCAATGAAGAGGACTTTTACTGGTGGCTTGATTTAGGAGAATTAAGCAAAATATCAATCAAATAAAGAACAACTGAAGCATTTCATTAGAATGAAAAACTTACAATGATTCAAACTCAGCCTCGTAGAGGTTTACAATGACAATCTACTTGAAACTACTCCTATGAATGAAGTGCAGTGCATAATTTAAAGTACTAGAATGTAAAGAATAGGAAATGTAAAACTAAGTAAAATAGAATAAGACTGATTTTTGGATCTGAGTCTGGAGGGCTTCTCTGGGGCCTTCTCTGCTATTTATACTGCTTAAGGATGGCCATCAAACTGTATTTCCAACTGTCGAACTGCTCCTCCATGATCGCTGATCATGTTGCCTCAAGATTAGCTCCATTACGCCATCACTTGCAGTTAGGCTTCCCTCCTAAATTTTGATTCAAATGTGAGTAATCGATGATGCCACATCACTTTGTATCTCTTTGCTGATCCACTGCTGTTCAGATCTCGTAACAAGCAATACTAACTGCCATGTGTACGATCAGGATCGAAGATTTGAATAGTCTTCCCGTACTACCCTTACTTTGCCACGCGTCGAATTGTAATTGGCTTGTACAAAATATGTAGCCAACAAACGCTTAGGTCCTACCTTAATTAATGCTCAAAGTTAGCAAAAAATAAGATTTTATAAAGCCATATTATAAAGCCATTTCCAACAAAAATGCCCTTGCTCTGTGAGCTAAATTCCTTATTTATAAGGATGACAATAGGGTATGGCCGAGTAGGAATAATATTAGCAATTCTGCTACGTAGCTTGAATGGCCTGACCTCTCTCTCTCTTTCTCATTCTCTTTCTTTCACCATTTCTCCTCCTCTACCTTGGTCTTCTTCTTCTTCCTTTTGAACTGCGATGGTGGGCTCTCTCTCTCTATCTCTCTCTCTCTCTCTCTCTCTCTCTCTCTCTCTTATGTATATACACACACACATATATATATGTATACACAGATCTAACCTTCCTCATCTCCCTGTATTTTTCAATCCTCTAAACACTCTCAGTAAGCTTTCTCTTCTCTTCTCTGTGTTATCTGCTTAAACTCCTCAGTTTCCCTAAACAATTTGAATTTCCATCAGCAACAAATTCAGCAAAAAAAAAAAAAAAAAGAGCAATGGAAAATTTGGGTCAATCAGAGATCTGTTGGGAACATTTTGGGTGGTTTGGGTCTCCTGTAAGGCTTCATTTGGTTCAAATTGTGGGGACTTCATAAATGAGGAAAAAAGAAGAAATTGTTGGCTTTAAGGCACAAAGAAATTCATGGTGTTTTTAGAAGATATGGTCCCTGATGGATTAAAACAATGGAAAAGGATTCATTTAAGATGAACCCAGTTTTTCTGCACAATACCTGTGTTTCTTTCGAATCTTTTCAAGTTTCTTCAACAATGGCTTCGTCGACAGCCGAGGCCTTTGTCTTGTCGGCTGCGCTCTCTTCTCCTTCTCTTCTTCTTTGAGCCATTCGGGGCAACATGTTTCGAGCTATAAAACATTATTCTAATATAAGAGACTGAGCAAATAAGGAAATAAAAAGAGAGGAGGTGTGCCAGGTTTTTCTTGGGCACTTGTCCATGTACTTAGACCAATAGGTACTGGTATATGTAAGGGTGTTCATGCGTCGGTTAAGTTTGAGATAGTACTTAATGTAGAACTAACTCAATCATGGTTGATTATAAGTTTTTGGATCTAGGATCGAATTAATCATAATTGACTCAATTAATAATTTTTTTTTTGTGTCAAATACAAATACATCTCATGAAGTTTTCTTAAAATATGATTTGCTTCCTATGGTTTTGGAAATTACATCTCGTTCCTTGAAATTTCTAATTTCATAACAAATAGTCCATTTTATTAATAAACCATCAAATTAATTAACAATTTTTAATAACGTCAAAAATTAATTTCAATTAATGATTTAAGTAATTTTATTATTGTATAGAAAAACAGTTACGAATTTTATTTTTTTAGTTAATTCTGTTAAATAAATTTTTGTTGACAAGGGGGCATTTATAATTTTTTAAATTACAAAGAACAATTTGTATTTTAAGCAAACCTTAAGAAGTGTGTTTATAATTTACACTAATTTTTTTAGAATAATTCAGTTTTGAACGTTCAACATTAAAGTTTTGTCATATGAGTTATAACCGAATGTATACAAGATGAGTATTTGGCAGACTTGAAGAGTTAATGAAAGATGAGTTTGACAATTTAGCATTAACTTTTCTTTTATATATAAAATGAAGAGGTGCAATCAAGTTCACTTTAGTTTTTCTAACAGATCTAATTACATGAAAACATGTGAACCACAAATATATAGAGTTTGGATTTTTAATTCAATCCTATCAGGTTAATGATATAGGATCCTAATAAAGGTATTGAAAAAACCAAATCAATTGAGCCCATTGGGGTTGGGTCGGTTTGACTTAAAATTTTTTGAATATTTTGTGCACCCGCATGTAGGTCTATGTCATGGGATGATGAATTGAACATTCCTTTTAACTAGCAATAGAAGTGCACATTTTGATATTTTATCTTCTTTAACACCTAATAATTTCCTTTGATAAGGGTGCCTAGCTAGCTGCATCATGTCCCAATAATTCAGAGTTTTGTTTTTTGGGTCTGACCAATAATTCATGGCAAATCAGTCATTCATATTAATTCTTAGACAACTATTAAGAATATGAAGACTCTAATGGTCCCCATTTGAAATGATTTGTATATCAAACAAGATCTGAAAACAATTTTGGAAAAGCTAGCATTAAGTTAAGGTGTTTAGGGGAGGGAAGATGTGATTAAAGACCAAGAAAGCTAATTATTGTTGCATTGGTGCAATGAATCTCACTTTTCACTACAACAAAAAGCACAAATGGCGACTAAAAAAAAAAATTTCGTCGCTGAAAGTAGCACTTTCAGCGACTAAAATGGAATTAGTAGCCAAAAGTGAAGACTTTTGGCTACTAAAACAGTTTAGAAATTAACAAACAATAAAAGAAGATAAGTTCTCTCTACTCTACTTGTGAATTGGAGGGGTGCAATTAGGACTTGTGGATTTACTATGGATTTTATTTTGATGACATGATTTATTCATTTTGTAGAATTTTATGTGTAAATCATTGAAAAAAAATTGAATTGATGTAATAATCATAATTACATAATTTTATCACATTATTTTGTATTAAGCTTCTCTCAAGAAAACTTGAGGGGGCCGTGAGGTCACCACGGATCTCATTTTGAGTTATCCGAACCATTTCACTATAAGAAAAAGCAGAATTGGCGACTAAAAATAGAATTTTTGTCGCTGAAAGTAGCACTTTCGGCGACTAAAATGGAATTAGTAGCCAAAAGTGAAGACTTTTGGCGACTAAAACAGTTTAGTAGCCAAATGTATAGTTATTGGCGACTAAAAATCAGTTTAGTCGCCGATTATATGGGTTTTAGCGACTAAAAAAATTTTAGTAGCCAAAAGTCAAGGTTTTTGGCGACTAAAAACATTTAGTAGCCAAAAGTATACGTTTTGGCGACTAAAGAATAGTTTGGTCGCCGATTATACGTGTTTTACCGACAAAAAAAAATTTCGTAGCCAAAAGCGAAGCTTTTTGGCTACTAAAAAATATTTAGTAGCTAAAAGTCAACAATTGGCGACTAAAAGTCAGTTTAGTCGCCAAAAGTGGAGGTTTTAGGCAGGAATTAATTCTTTTAGCGACAGAAAAGTAATTAGTAGCCAAAAAGTATAGAATTGGCGACTAAAAAACAGCTTTAGTCGCCAAAAGTGGTCTCCTATTTTTTTGTAGTAAATAATTTATTTTTTACATAAATTATATTAAATAAAAATAATTATTTATATATATATATAGTTTTGTATTAATACCGGTCAATACACTATATAAATAATATATGTTACATTTATATTCATGTGATGTTGTAGTGGCATAGTGGGGAGAGTGTGTTGCTAAAAGTTTAGAATGTGAGAGGTTGGTGGTTTGAAACTTGGGAACAACAAAGGGTAATTTTTTTTTTTCTGAAATATGCTTTTGGCGACTAAAATGTGTGGTCGCCAAAAGCTTGACTATTGGCGACGAAAAAAATAGTCGGCAAATGTATAAATAATAAAAAAAATAATTCACTATTGGCGACTAAAAGATTAGTCGCTAAATGTATAATTTTCAAAAATGTAATTGACTATTGGCGACAAAAGCTTTGGTCGCTAAAGACTTGTTTTTTGTCGACTAAAACTTTTTTAGTCGCCAATACCTCCGGCGACCATGTATTCGCGACAAAACCGGTGACTAAAATATTTAGTCGGGGAAAGTGAAAAGTCGACTTTTGGAGACTAAAAATGGACTTTTGGCGACTAAAAATTTAGTCGCCATAACAGAATTTGATGAAAAATATCTTTCTTACTTTAATTAATGAGAGGTTACGGATATTTATACTCAGTGTATTATAACTGAGTTTGTTACAAGGCTAACTAACTGTGTAACAACCTAACTGTCTAACTATCTAACAATATAACTAACTCACTTTATGTTCATAACCATATCTATTAACACATGAGTGAGTTGAGGTGTATGGTGGCTGCATTTGTGCTTTGAGCTGCTGATGCCGAGATAAGTCTTCCTGATGCTGAGATGACTTGAGCTGAGATGACTCTTCCTCCTCAATACTCTTATCACGCCAAAAGTGCTTTTTCTTGTAGTGTTTCATAGAGTCTGGATTGTTGTCCGGGCTCATAGGGTGTACTACGAGTCCTAATTCAATTATCTAAACCGCTCATTTTATAAAACTCTTCGTGTATATTATCCATACAATAAAAAAAAAAAATCAATCTGATAATTATAACAGGTTCAACTTATTGCATTTGTCACCAAAAAAATGAATGGCCAGTTTTAAAAATACACTTGTCAAATTGAATGTACTGTAATTATCAAATTGGCCTAATTTTTTTTATTAATATACACGAAAGGTTTTACAAAATAAATGATAAATTTATTTTAAAAACTTCAATCTCCTATTACTCATTTGATCCTTGTAATTTCGGCTTAGTTTCGCTATTTCAGTTGAGACTAAAAATGCACAAAAGACCGAATAGACTAAAAAATTCAATAAGATAAAATGTCACATCCAAATTATAATCATTACATTTTTTTTTTCTCACAGAAATTTTAAAAAAAAAATTTACTAATCGAACTTTTTAATTCAAAATTAAAAAAGTCTCAACTCTAAAAAGTCAATTAAAAAAGTTTTTGTGAACGACAACTTAATTAATTGAACATGAAACCTACAAAAGAAGCTAGGTGCCAATGGAACAAATTAGCAGACTAAGCTTAAAAGTTCATAGAGGCCAGCCCATGTATGTCATTCTTCATTTTTTTTTTTTTTTTTTTTGGGTTTTTTTTTTTTTGGGGAGGGGGGGGGTCAATAATTTAAAAATAAAAACAAAAAATCTGAGAACATTTTATGCACATTGTATATAGTAGAGGTATATAAAAATTGAATGGCCAAGCTGGCTAAATACTATCTGTTTTGACTTTGGCTTGTGATAAAAAGCTGATTTTTTCGTTTTTAAAGCAGTTTACAAAATGTTCTATATTGAAAAAATTAATAAATTTTGTAAATGTCTTTTTTTTTTTGTTCTTAGTTTGTATAATATTTACTTTTCATAAAAATAACATTATCATGTATTTTTATATTTTCTATTTGAAATGAAAGAAAGATTCCCCCCCCCCCAAGGTCTATACGGAAAATTTTGATTTGAGTAATAACGCGATCATCAAATTTTTATTTCAAATTTCTTTGTGATCATTGTATTAATACAATGAACCTTACTTTCCAGATATCATAACAATACAAAGATGATATCTAAAGTGCCATGTTAAATGGTAAATAAATTTGATATAAAAACCATGAAACCTTTCCAAAGAAGCCAGCTGCCAATGGAACAAATTAACAGAGACTCCACGGGGAAGCCTAAGTTTTATTCAACTTAATAAAAGTCGACACAAGGTACGTAAATCCTCATAATCCTGTGCTTACCTTGTAGTTGTAAAATATGCACCTATTTAAGTTCCATACCTAGTTGGTGTCTGAGCATAAGTTTTTTCTTCTAACAAAAACAATGGGTTTGACAAGAAATGGGTCTCCCCTTACGTTGATGATATTGTCTGCAATGTTTCTTTTACCCCTCCATGTTAGTTCAACCTCGGCTGAGAGGTCCACATTCATTGTCCACATGGACAGGTCTTTCATGCCCAAGGCTTTCACTACCCATGATCACTGGTACTCCTCCATCATTGATTCCATAAAATCTGTGGAGTCTACATCATCAAACGGCCATCATTCCACACCAAGCCTTGTCTACACTTATGACCATGCATTTCATGGCTTCAGTGCAGTACTGTCCAAAGATGAGCTTGAGTCTCTGAAGAACTCGCCAGGGTTCGTCTCATCTTATAGTGACAGGCAAGCCACGATTGATACCACTCATACCATAGATTTCCTCTCCCTCAATCCCGCCACCGGACTATGGCCGGCTTCCAATTATGGGAAAGATGTGATTGTCGGTGTCATCGACACCGGGGTGTGGCCAGAGAGTGCAAGCTTTAAAGATGATGGGATGACTGAAATTCCCAGCAGGTGGAAAGGAATTTGCGAAGCAGGACAAGAGTTCAATTCTTCAATGCGTAATTTGAAGCTCATAGGAGCTAGGTCGTTCAACAAGGGCGTTGTGGCTGCAAATCCCAACATTACATTCAGCATGAACTCGACGAGGGACACTGAAGGACATGGGACACACACTTCTTCAACTGCTGCTGGAAACTATGTTGATGGTGTTTCATTCTTTGGCAACGCTGCAGGAACCGCAAGAGGGGTTGCGCCACGCGCTAGGGTTGCCATGTATAAGGTTATTTGGGACCAATTTTGCTATGCTTCAGATGCTCTTGCTGGTATGGACCAAGCAGTTGCTGATGGTGTCGATGTGATATCAATTTCTATGGGTTTTGATCAGACGCCACTTTATGAGGATCCAATCGCCATAGATTTGTTCGGAGATAAGAACTTTCTATCTTAGACCAAAAGTCTTGATTTTAAATCTTGATGGTCCAGAGCTTGGATGGTTGCACAATGGCATTCCATGGGTCTTGACAGTCGCAGCTGGTTCTATTGATCGTTGGTTCGCTGGGACAGTGACTCTGGGAAATGGATTAACCATCACTGGATGGAGCATGTTCCCTGCGAGTGCCTTGGTGGAAAACTACCCTATTATCTACAACACGACAATATCCGCTTGCAATTTATCTGAATTATTGTCTGAGGCCCCTTTTTCCATCCCAAAAATGCTAGGTATCATGAAAACAATGTCATGAAAAGTTTTCATGAAGATTCTCCACCCTTGGATTAGATTATAGTGTTTGTAGTGTTTTATTGTATGTTATGCATTCACCATTGGATTAGTTTCATGAAGTTTTTCATGATATTTATTTCATGATATGTAGCATTACCCTTTCCATCCTCATATGCGATAATACGGTGCCATTTTTCACACAAATCAAACAAGTTTCTATGTCAAATCAGCCTGCAGCTATCTTTATCTCGGATGATCCTCAAATATTCGAGATTAATATTTTCCCTTATCCGGGGGTCGTGATTAGCCTGAAGGATGCACCGACATTGATCAATTATGCCCAAACTGTTGTTCAACCTACAGCTAGCATTAAGTTTCAACAAACCTTTGTGGGTACTAAGGCTGCACCAGCTGTTGCTGCCTACACATCAAGAGTGTTAGGTATTATTATTGGCAATCCCGTTTGACAAGGATTTCTTTAAGAAGTTGATTTTCTTCCAAAACTAGAATATCCAAAAGTAATTGGATTTCTTCCAAAACTAGGATTACTTTTGGATTTCCTATAAATAGTTGGTTTTCTCCCAAAACTATTTAATTCCTCCAGATCTTCTTTTTGGTTCTTAAGGTTTATATCTGGGGATATTTTGTTAGTTTTCTTTGATGTTTTATTGAGCATTCAACTCATGGTTTAAAGAGAGTACATCAAAGGTTTTGTTTGTTATACACAAGAGAGAGAGAGAGTTGTTCTTCGGTGGATTCTGAATTCTAATTCGAGCCTGAAGCTTCGGTGGATTCTGGAGTGGCTCATCGTAAAGACAATTCCGAGGTGAAGACCGGGTTGGAAGAGGCACATAGAGGTTGGTTCAATTAGGCGTGGATTCGCTAGGTAATTGAGAGTATACCTGTGTAATTCCTTTAAATCTTCTTAGTGGATTGTTTTGTGACTGTTGCCCGTGGGTTTTTTATCACAGTTGGAGGTGTCCAATTGTGATTTTTTCCACGTAAAATTGTTGTGTCTCTTTGTCTTGATTGTTTGATTGGGATTGTTATATTCTGTTTAAAATTGATACATAATCACAAATTAACATCTAGGGGATTTCTAGATTTTTCAATTAGTATCAGAGCATGTCGTTCTATTTTTTTTTTTAAAAAAAAATTCTTTTAGAACGAGATCTTGTTTGATTTGTGATAATGGATTCAATTCGTGAGGGAAATTCGATGGTTCGACCGCCCCTACTTGACAGATCCAATTATTCGTTTT
>NW_021028281.1:181690-286169 GCF_004153795.1 Camellia sinensis | reverse complement strand
TTTTTGGAAAGCTCGTATGAGATCGTTTTGAAATCTATAGATGAAAAAGTTTGGCAATCTGTCATGAATGGGTGGACCGAACCAAACAATTACCATTGATGAGTTATAATCCCCAAACCAATTGATAAGTGGGACACAATTGATTACCAAAATAGTAGTGGAATAGTAAAGCCATCAATTTCTCTTTTGCGCTGTCACACCTGAAGAGTTTAGTCGTATTTGCAATTGTGAAGTCGCAAAAAGAGGCTTGGGATATCTTACCAAACTATTCATGAGGGCACTCGCTTCGTTAAACGTTCAAAACTTCAAAGGCTCACATCTAGTTTCGAAAACCTTTCAATGAAAGATAATGAGACCTTTGATGAATTTATGCGAAGTTGAGTGACATTGTAAATTCCAGCTTCAATTTAGGTGAAAAAAATACCAGAATCCAAAGTTGTGGGAAAAATTTTGAGATCCTTGCCCGATCGGTTCAACCAAAAGTTTCGGCTATTGAGGAGGCTCAGATGTTGACAACCTCAAGCGGATCAGTTGGTTGGAAATCTCCAAACTTATGAGGCACATAGGAATTTCAAAAAGAAACAAAAAGATATTGCTTTTAGTTGTGCTCATAAAGTTGGAGAGATCTGATGAGGATTGTGAGATAGATTCAAGATTACAGCTGCTTTTGTTAAACAATTTAAAAAAATCTTTTTTGAAAAAGAATCCTAATTTTTGGAATCTACTCATTCTCATAAATCTAAAGACAAAGATAAACTCAAAATTAATTCTATAGCCAAGAAGGAGAAAGGAAAGATACAAGGGAACTCTTGAAGACTCCAATGCTATGAAAGCCAAGGATTTGGCCACTTTGCTTCAGAATGCCTTACTCGTTTGAGAAGAAGAAACCCTCACTATCACTTAGGATGATGAATCAGAATCTGATGAAGATGAAAGTGACGACGAAGACCAAGGCGAAGAGAGACAAACAATTCCTTGCTTTATGGCGGCTTCCGAAGCTGGAGAACAAACAGATTCTCCGAAAAGGTCAGTTGAGAATATCACTAATGATGAATCCTCGGAGAGTGATCATGAAGAGCTTGAGCCAGCTTATGAAAAGTTGTTAAGGAGTCTCTTAACTTATTCAAATTGAATGACAACGTCACAAAGAAACTAAAGCATGTGAAAGTGAGAATGTCAAACTTAAGGAGGAGATTTCGAGGCCAGGATTAATGCCATCAAGGTAGTTGATAATCAACAAGTTCTTTGTGCAAAACTGTTGACTTGTGAGACAGAGAGGAATGAGCTACTGCAAACCCATGCCATGTATGAAGAAAAGATTGAATCTCTCGAGATGTCACAAGTTACTTTGGAAGAACTAATGATCAAGAAAGGGAAGAACTCAAGTGTGCCATGATTACCATTGGTCTTTGGAACAAAGAATCAAAGACTTTGGACAATATCATTCGTCTCAACAAAATTTGTCTGACAAGAGTGGCATTGCTTTTTGGTAAGAAAGAGCAAAAAACAATTGCTCACATCTCATGATACAAGAACTCAAGGAAAGGGAGAACAAAAAATTCAACGTAAGGATGGACTTCTCAAACTCCTAGAGTTGGTAAGGTAAAAGAAAAGAAGTACACCCTGTTTTTATTTGTCATCATTGTGATATGCATGGCATATTCGCCCTTATTGTTATAAGTTGCATGGGAGAGTGTATTTGCCTAGACCTAGGAATAGGAAGTTGGAACCATGTCGAGACGGGTTCCTATTGCAGGGGAAAGGAACCATAACGTCAAAGACACCACCCAAGAACCGCAATTCTCACAATTTTGTTCGTACCAAAGCAGTTGGTGAGAAAAACTTGACTTGTGTTAATTTGTTTATTTTTAGCTTTTGGTTTTTGTGTGTTGTTTTTAATGAAAAAAAAAAATATGTGCTTGTTCGTTTTGCTTATTTTTGAAAAAAAATGAAAAAAAAAAAAGAAATCCAAAAAATTCTTAGTATGGTTTTGCAAGCTTGACATTTTTGAGTGATCCTTGGTGCATACTGGAATTGTATGAGGAAATTCCATTACATGTTAAATGTATGCTTTCTGTGGTCATTACTCATTTTGGAGTGTGTGATTTTTGATTAGTATGTCTCATTCTGTACACACTCTTGGATTAGCAAATTTTGGAGTCTTCGCCTTAGTGATTATTTTTTTATGGACTTCTGGCATTGTATCCTTTGCTTTTCTAGAAGGAATTGACCTATACTAGCATATCTGGGGTGATGTTGAGTCTCTTAACCACCTACCATCCTTTTGCATCTCCATGGCTTTCCTGTTAATACTTTGCATTCTAGCCATAAGGAAAAGGCTACCTCAGAGTCACCAACCAGGCCATCCTTATATAATCCATGCTTCTCAGTCGATTTTCCATACTCTTAAGCGTGTCAGACCACCAATGATTGTGCAAAGGAAAAAAATAAAAGAAAAAGAAAAGAAAAAGAAAGAGAAGAAGAAAAAATATGCAAAAGAAAGAAAAAAATGTGCAAAAAGAAAGAAAAAAAAAGATTCATTAATTGAGGGGAGGCTCCGCCTTTACTCACCAAATACCCCTTGATTACTAAAAAGCTAAACAATAATACATTATACTACTAAGGCTTTGCTTCTGATGATATCTTAACTTCTATGCATCTAGACTATTTTGTAGTCCTCTCTTTTGTGTCCGAGGGCGTGCTTCCAATCATGGCGCGACAACAGGGCCTCTCTGATGCATACTCTGTAATATTCGATCACTATTGACTAGAGCAACTGAATTGTTGGAGATCTAGTGAGTGTTTAAGTGATATCTCGAGTCTATGAGGCTGAGAGTCGGAATAACCTATATCCCTGCACAATATCAGAGCACAAACGAAGCGACAATTCCTATCATCAAGTCTTTCGACTATGGCCACGCACATTTAGTTTGTCGAAGTATACTATAGAAGCGACAAATAGTCGCTCTATCAGCTGCTACACGATTAATGGGCTGGCTCACTTCTGGTCGCACCTAGTTCAATGAAAGCAATGTGTCTCCTTCTCAAGTACTCACACTGAACACAGCTAATTTGATTTCAAATCATCATGTGACAAACGGATCTTGTAGTCACGTGCTCTCTTTCTCTGCCAATTTTTATGCATTCAAGAGTTTGCAAATTGAATTCGCGCGATGTATCCTTGTTAGGTTTTATTATTGGCAATCCCGTTTGACAAGGGTTTCTTTAAGAAGTTGATTTTCTTCCAAAACTAGGATTACTTTTGGATTTCTATAAGTAATTGGATTTCTTCCAAAACTAGGATTACTTTTGGATTTCTGTAAGTAATTGGATTTCTTCCAAAACTAGGATTACTTTTGGATTTCTGTAAGTAATTGGATTTCTTCCAAAACTAGGATTACTTTTGGATTTCTGTAAGTAATTGGATTTCTTCCAAAACTAGGATTACTTTTGGATTTCTGTAAGTAATTGGATTTCTTCCAAAACTAGGATTACTTTTAGATTTTCTATAAATAGTTGGTTTTCTCCCAAAACTATTTAATTCCTCCAGATCTTCTTTTTGGTTCTTAAGGTTTATATCTGGGGATATTTTGTTAGTTTTCTTTGATGTTTTATTGAGTATTCAACTCATGGTTTAAAGAGAGTACATCAAAGGTTTTGTTTGTTATACACAAGAGAGAGAGAGTTGTTCTTCGGTGGATTCTGAAGAATTCGAGCCTGAAACTTCGGTGGATTCTGGAGTGGCTCATCGTAAAGACAATTCCGAGGTGAAGACGGGGTTGGAAGAGGCACATAGAGGTTGGTTCAATTAGGCGTGGATTCGCTAGGTAATTGAGAGTATAAGGCGTGGATTCGCTAGGTAATTGAGAGTATACCTGTGTAATTCCTTTAAATCTTCTTAGTGGATTGTTTTGTAGCTGTTGCCCGTGGTTTTTTTATCACAGTTGGAGGTGTCCAATTGTGGTTTTTTCAACGTAAAATCGTTGTGTCTCTTTGTCTTGATTGTTTGATTCGGATTGTTATATTTTGCTTAAAATTGATACATAATCACAAATCAACATCTAGGGGATTTCTAGATTTTTCAAAGAGGTCCTTCGCCGAGCTATCCGGGAATCCTCAAGCCTGACGTGATGGCCCCGGGAACACTAGTATTAGCATCTTGGATTCCAGATGGATATTCAGCTTCCATTGGTTCAAATATTGTCTTGTCCAGTGATTACGTCACAATCTCCGGGACATCCATGGCTTGCCCGCATGCTTCTGGCATTGCTGCACTACTAAAAGGAGCGCACCCTGAATGGAGTCCGGCTGCCATTCGCTCTGCCATGATGACCACAGCAAGCCCAATCAATAACACTTTTAATCAAATCCGAGACATTGGCTTGGGTTACGAAATTGCTACGCCATTGGCTATGGGATCTGGTCAAGTTGATCCGAACAGGGCAAATGATCCGGGTCTTATATATGATGCTGCTTCACAGGACTATGTGAATCTCCTTTGCTCAATGAATTTCACTAAGAACCAAATCTTGACCATAACAAGATCAAACAGTTATAGTTGCTTAAACACTTCTTCCTGATCTCAATTACCCATCTTTCATTGCTTTGTACACAAACACAACAGGGATGGTGGTTCAAACATTTCAAAGGACCGTCACGAATGTTGGAGCCGGCGCAGCGTCTTACATAGCTAATGTGATAGCACCAACGTTTTCTGTGGTCAGTGTTTCACCAGATACATTAGTGTTTGCGAAGACATATGAGAAGCAGAACTACTCTCTGACCATAAGTTATATGGGTGACAAGAACGGGTCAGTAACATTCGGTTCACTAACTTGTATTGAAGAGAATGAAGGGCACACGGTGAGGAGCCCCATTGTTGTGTCGCCAATAATCAACGTTTGGTGAACGTTGTCTGAATGTGCATGCATATGCATGCCCCGAGGAATAATTGCCATTTTAAGATGCTGCTTTTTTGGAGAATTTAGAACGTGTAATCATGCATGGGTGTCCTAGAAATTAAGATGCTGCTTTATTTAAATCTTGGAAATAAAGTTGTATGTGGTGATCAGCCTTTGAATGCTACAAAATTCTGTGTCAATGGGAGTTTTGAATTGGAACCCAAGCTCTACTTGGATGCAAGGGTCAGCAAATGGGTGGGGTCGGGCCAACTCGACTCTAAAATTTCAAACCCATGGGCTTTAACCCGTCAACTAGCTAAGCTCAGGTTGACATATGCTATATTTCTAAAGACCAGACCCTACACTTGTTCTTAAAAATATGGATTTTTGAGTTTTGGGTCAGGCCGAATTTGGGATTATTATTTTTTAATATTAAATTCTAAATAATCATAGAAAATAAAAAAAATATATAATATAAATTTTGAAGTGCATTACAGTAATTAGGATTGAATATTGAATCATAAAAAATTAACTTTATTTATTAAGTAATTATGATTATGTTATTAATTTATATGCATCTTTAATTTAGCGGTAATATGGTTTGAAAAATCTAGAAATCCCCTAGATATTGATTTGTGATTATGTAACAATTTTAAACAGTATATAACAATCTCAATCAAACAATCAAGACAAATCAACACAACGATTTTAACATGGAAAAACCACAATTGGACACCTCCAACTGTGATAAAAAAACCACGGGCAACAGTCACAAAACAATCCACTAAGAAGATTTAAAGGAATTACACAGGTATACTCTCAATTACCTACCGAATCCCCGCCTAATTGAACCAACCTCTATGTGTCTCTTTCAACCTTGTCTTCGCCTCGGAATTGTCTTTACGATGAGCCACTCCGGAATCCACCAAAGCTTCAGGCTAGAATTCTTCAGAATCCACCGAAGAACAAATCTCTCTTTTGTAGAACAAACAAAAACCTTTGATGTATACTCTTTATACCATGAGTTGAATACTCAAATCAAAACATTAAAGAAAAACTCACAAAGTATCCCCAGATATAAACCTTAGAACTCAAAAAGAAGATCTGGAGTAGTAATCCTAAAATCTGACCCAACACGCGAATTTATAGAATCTATCCCGCGATCTCCGCTCGAGCGCCTAATAGCCTGCTCGAGTGGCTTCAACAAAATATGCGTGTCATACAACAGAGGTCCGCTCGAGCGCTAGAGAACCCACTCGAGCGCGAAATCACACAGCTCAGTACTTTTACAGATGACCAAAACTTCTGGAACCAGGGATTCTTCGCTCGAGCGGGGTAATGTCCGCTTGAGCGGACAGGCAACTTGGAATGCATTTTTGCATTTTGCTTTGGGGGCGCTGCCCCTCGACCCCGCCGTGGCGCTGCCTCGGACCCGCCAAGGGGCGCTGCCCTGTGGATCCCCGCAAGCTGATCGAGCAGCTCGATCCTCATCATAATCAGCGAAGTGGCAATCTTGAAAGCATTAGCATCACAACTTCTCTGAAAGGCACAATTCGGGTTGGATTCGCATCTAAACACTCATAGCCTCACTAAAATAAAAGTACGAAAATAAATACAATTGAAAGGAGTTTTGTCAAACGGGGTTGCCAATAATAAAACCTAACATGGTTACTAGCTTTGTAGTTGGTGTGCTATTCATTTAGTTCTCAATATTAATCTAATTGTTTTACTAAAGTTGCTTACGTGCACACGACAACAATTTACACTTTTGGCGACTAAAAGGAATTTAGTAGCCAAAAGTGCAATTTTTAGTGACTAAAAAATTGCATTGGTCGGCGTAGGTTTAAGATTTAGCTACTAAATTTTTTTAGTCGAGGTATATCATTTATTGGCAACCAAAAAAAATTTTAGTCGCTAAATAGGCCATAATGGGCGACCAAAATAAATATTAGTCGGTGTTAATCTAGTTTTTAGGCTACTAAAGTTTGTTTTAGTCGTGGTATGCTAATTTTTGCCGACTAAAATAAATTTAGTCGGCAAATAACAACCATAATTTTATTGTTACCCTTTGGCGACCAAAAAATTGGACGGCAAATGTAAAGATGTCTACTTTTGGCGACTAACATTTTAGTCGCCATTAGAGTTGATTTGGCTACTAAATAATTTAGTTGTTATTATTTACATTATTGCCGACAAAATTTGAAATTAGTCGCTAAAGGTGCCAAAATTTTAGTGGGAAAGTAAAAACCTATTGGCGCCCTCCCAGGTATTCTCCTCTGTTTAGGAATACAAAACACTATATATCTCTCTCTCTCTCTCTCTCACACACACACAGACATACAATCAGTCACCATCAAATCTCACCTCACCTTACCTCACCACAGGGGCTTACCACCGAGAAGCATTCGACGTCGCACATTGCCACTGCCACCGTCCCAAATCACCACCGCCACTGCTGCAATACCAGGTTATCTCTCGCTCTTTCTCTCACTCTCGCGCTCTCTCTCGTTTTCGCTCTCGAGCTTGCCGTATCCCCAAATCGTATAAAACTTGCCCTATCCCCTTTCACTCTTATTTCCCAAATTTGTCTCGATTTTACTCTCTCTCTCTCTCTCTCTCTCTCTCTATCGATTTTGCTCTCGATATTCCTTTCTCGATTTTTCTCTGTTTCTCGCTCTATAAATCGCCATGGTCGTCTGAAGAAGAGACCTCCAACTGTATGAACTCCCTCAATTTCTTTATCTGGTAATCTCTTCGTTCTCTTCCTTTCTCTCTTGGATCTCATCTCTCTTTGTTTCTTTTCATTTTATGATCTGAATCTACTTCTAGGGTTTGGATCGAAACATTAAAGGTCTTTGGATGACCAGTTATGTTTTTATGAAATTTAATCTATTTCATTTTTTTTTTGTTGCATTTTATAGGTCTTTGGATTAATTAAATGGGATGCTCACTGTTGGTGAGCATGGCTTCTCTCATTTGCTTGATAATTTTGGCTATAATATTTAGTAAGTTGTTTAGCTTTACACTGACATATTTTCTGGACTTCAACAGTTGTTTTTGTTGAATTCATTCTTGTTGTCTATTGAAGACACTTGTCTCCATATACTAATTTTAACTTTTATGGTTTGTTTCAGTACAAGGAAAACCATCAAAGGTAGTTATGGACTCATTGGCTTTATTTGTTGTTTGATTTTTCCTGCCTTTTATTTTATTTTATTTATTTGTAATTTTTTATAACTTTTTTTCATGTTCTTTGAGTTGATGGATTTGAATTGTTGTTTTCTTCTATGTTTTTGGTTGTTACATCTATTGAGTACATGGATTTTTTTTTCTTTCTATTTTGTTCAAGAAGTTATTTGAATTCCTTGATTTTTTTGTCACTTCAATAATTATGATAATGGATTACTTTCTAATTTGTGACTACTACTTGGATTACTGAATGTGCAAATGCTTCAATTAGTTGTATACTACTACGTAAGCTTCAGATATCCAGCATTCAATGTTGCAAGAAATTTGTCCATAGCTAATCCAAGAAAGGTTGGATGACTTCCACACTTTGATCGTTAGTTTTTAATTTCATCTATTTAAAATTTGTAGTTATTATATAGTCTTGTTTCTGTTACTATTAGTATTATTTGTTTATTTTATTGGGGAGAATCACTGGATAAGATATTTAATGTTTTCACAAGCTAAGTTTTTGGATTTGTGAAGTATGGTGTATAGATTAGTGATGCAATATATAGAGGTGTTGCCATGTACTTGAGATGATTGTTCTGAGGCATTGCTTTTACTTGAATTACTGTACCCGACTATTTCTGAAGTGGACCCTGCTTATATTGGTACATATTTGGGAAATATACATTAGAATTGGCTGATACTTGGATAAAGGTGCAGGGTAGATGGTTGTCTTGACTGCAAGGAAGAACCTTATCTAGAATATGAACCTTGGAAGGAAAATACCTATCAAATTGATCACAAGAATACCAGTCATAGTACCTAGGAAACAGAGAAGAATCTCCTCTAGTGATTTGATAAAAGTAATATGAATAGCATTCCATTTTAAATCACTTGACAAATCTTTTACATTGTCTTCTGATAGGTTTTTCTCCTGTTAGAATTGATTACCTAAGTTTGTTGATGCTCATGCACTATTTTTTTCTCTTCTATTGCTTCAGATTCATACAATTGATGAGAGGTAATTTTAGTGTTTCGTATATGTTTGTGATGTCATTAAATAGAAATAATGATGAGATTGAATATATCTAGCAATCTATGTGTTTTATCCACAAAACCTAGGATGTCTTAGAAATTCTTTGCATTGAAATAGATTGAATTAATTTTTCTTAGGTTTTGCATCTAAAGATTTTTAAGCCTGATTATTCATAATTTATTGTTCTTAAATTTTGAAATTTGGTTCAGTTTACACTTATGATTATTGATCCTGCATACGATTTAATTCTTCATATGAATAACAAAATTGGTACTGCTCGTGAAGTTTAGTATTTCATAGATCTACCATGCCAGGTTGTCTCATCTTCCAAGCCTAGGGAAGAGGTGGGAACGTACTGGGGTTATAAAGTGCGATATGCTTCCACTATTTGTCCTGTTTTCAAGGACAACCCATGTATGGGGTATATACTATTCCCCCCATGAAATAATGTTCTTTTTGAAAAGCAATACATGTTTCTTTTCCTAAAGTTTAGGCAAGAGTTTCTTCAATCAAATTGTAATACTTACCTTTCAACAAGGATGGGATGTTTATATCTATCTTTATGGCTGCACATATTGTCATTTGTATCCACAAAAGTACTTGTAGAGTTTGTTGAATTTTTTTCTGTACCTGTGTGATAGATACTATTTTATTATTCACCTTAGATTAAAGAGTTTCCTTACAAATGTTATCTGAATTGAACTGATTGAAGCAATCCCTTTGAGATGTACAGGGATTATTAAAGAAGATTGATCTTAGAAAACTTAATGCGCAGTGGGTGTTATTTATGGTGATTTGGATAAGTGGATGCTACTAATTTTTGTTGCTTTATGTTTTTGCATAATTTGAGGATTAATACCATTTTCCATCCTTTTCTTTTGGACAGAGACCTGCTGGAAATGCATTAGATAAAATAGTTTCAGGTTATCAAGTTGTTTATGGTGGCCAACTTTAGGAAGATGCTATGTTGAGCAAACCATTTTCCATTTTCAGGTTATCAAGTTGTTTATGGTGGCCAACCATTTTCCATCCACACTTTGAGATGTACATTGCAATCTATGTGTTTGCAATTTCAACTTCGTTATTTTATTTGTTCTTAATGGGTTTGGACTGTGCCCTTCTCATATTGACATTATTGTGTACGATAAACGTAGAATTGTTTTCTAAAGTTCGTATTCAAACCTATTACAATGTTGATTATGGTTTTTTTTTTTCCTGTGCTTCGAATAGGCTTTGAGGCGTAATGTGAGTAGACTTAGCAGCAAAGGACCTAGTGGTTCAATACTCCAAAGGACTTCATGCTGATTTCCATAAGGTAACCATATGATTTCAAAGAAACATTCACTTTCCCAGAATTTAGAAGGATGAGCTTATGAATATGAGGGAAGTCACTAAATTAGGAGTCCCATCCAATTGAATGGCATTACTAATAGATCAAAATATGCTATGAATATGATCAACCAATCGTACAACATAGATACTTGTTGGTAATTTTTTTTCCCCCCGTTCGAACAAGTTAATACATAGATATCCAAGGGTCATTTGAGATTTCAGACTTAGTTGAATCAACCAAGTGAACTTGGAATGAATTTGTAGCAACATGATTTGCTCTCTGAGTTATGAGATGCCACAATTCTGAATGCCTAAAATAAATCCCTTTTCCTAATGAACTGCACAATACAATCATTCTTTAACACTATTTGATTTGTTATATGATGATTGCATTGTCATAGCATTCCATATCATAATAATATGTATGCTAAAGTCTACTTTATGTTTCTTGTATTGATACTTGTTTCCTATCATTATTGTCCAATTTTTAAGCTTTTCATATTCTCTTTATCAAAAGCATTGAACTTCTTGGGTGAATCTCTTTATTGCCAATAATACTTTCTTCAAGCAAAATGTTTCAGTTGTAGTCGTTGTTCTCCTCTTCTTTTTTTCCTTTGGAAGGGGGGTGGAGAGATGGTTGGAGATGGAAATCTAACCTGCCCCAAGAGGGGCATATTTCCACATTTTTTTCAAATTTCTATACACACACACACACCCTGCATAGGACCACTCAAGTATTCATCACCAAGCATAACCAGATCTTTTCATTGCTTATCAGTGTGATCAGATTCATGCTTCTTCCAATTGTGAACCTGCAACACAATGGCTGATGCAATTAGCTTCCTTGTGACAAATAGGACATGTGGGGACATACGGGATGTAATTAGCACACGTAGTTTGGTAGTTGGAGTGATTCACCCTGTAAACTTAGTCGAAAAAGGCTGTTCGGGGATGAAAATGCAACGCAGCCCCTGAACCACTTTACAGATATAATGGGTAGCTTCCTCATGACAAATAGAACTAGTGAAAATAGACGGGATGTAATTAGTACACGTTGTTTGGGAGTTGGAGTGATTTACCCCGTAACCTTAGTCGAAAAAGGCCGTTCGGGGGCGAAAATCCAACACAGCCCCTGAACCACTCTATGGATGTATCAAGTAGTTTCCTCGTGAGAAATAGGACCTGTGGAGATAGACGGGATGTAATTAGCACATGTAGTTTGGGAGTTGGAGTGATTTAACCCGTAAACTTAGTCAAAAAAGGCCGTTCGGGGGTGAAAATGCAACGCAGCCCCTGAACCACTCTATGGATGTAACGGGTAGCTTCCTTGTAAGAAATAGGACCTGTGGGAATAGACGGGATGTAATTAGCACATTTAGTTTGGGAGTTGGAGTGATTTACCCTGTAAACTTAGTCGAAAAGGCTGTTCGGGGGTGAAAATGCAATGTAGCCCCGAACCACTTTATGGATATAATGGGTAGCTTCCTCGTGACAAATAGGACTGGTGGAAACTGACGGGATGTAATTAGCACATGTAGTTTGGGAGTTGGAGTGATTTACCCCGTAAACTTAGTTGAAAAAGGTCGTTCAGGGGCGAAAATGCAACGCAGCACTTGAACCACTCTATGGACATAACGAATAGCTTCCTTGTGAGAAATAAGACCTGTGGGGATAGACGGGATGTAATTAGCACACGTAGTTTGGGAGTTGGGGTGACTTACCCCGTAAACTTAGTCGAAAAAGGCTGTTCGGAGGTGAAAATGCAAAGCAGCCCCTGAACCACTCTATGGATGTAACGGGTAGCTTCCTAGTGAGAAATAGGACCTGTGGGGACAGACAGGATGCAATTAGCACACGTAGTTTGGTAGTTGGAGTGACTTACCCCATAAACTTAGTTGAAAAAGGTCGTTCAGGAGCGAAAATGCAATGCAGCTCCTGAACCACTCTATGGATGTAACGGGTAGCTTCCTCTTCACAATTAGGACCTGTGGGGATAGACAGGGTGTAATTAGCACACGTAGGCTAGGAGTTGGAGTGAAAAACGCTGTAAACTTAGTCGAAAAAGGTTGTTCGGGGTTGAAAATGCAAAGTAGCCCTCGAAAACGCTTAACAATGAGAATGATCGTATAGATGGGTCCATTTATAAGATTCTAGGTGGTTTGGATTGACTAATTAATGGCCTAATTTATTGAATTGTCAGAACTTATATACAATAGTCAAAACCATTTCAATGATCTCTCAGTACAGTGAAACATTTACCCAACAACATGATATTTTTGCCAAATATGACCACTAAACAGGGTTGCAAAGAACCAAACTGAAGAGTACGCCCAATTTAACTTTAATGTTGACCTTCAATCATTTTCTAGGTTGACAAATAAGCATTGCCAAGTTGTTTTATAAAGTAATTTTATGTCATTACTGCTGCATATGTTGCACAACCTTACATTGATTGTCATTTTTTAGGGGCTAAATTTTTTGTCATTACTGCTGAATATGTTGCACAACCTTACATTAATTGTCATTTTTTAGGGGCTACATTTTTCCTCATTACTGTTGACCTTACATTGATTGTCATTTTTTAGATGCCAATGGATTTTTACTCCTGTGCACTTTGCGTTATTTAGATGCCAATGGACTTTTTTGGCATGGAAATTATGTTCAAATGCTAGATGGAACTAATGGGTGTAATTTTTGTTTTGTGTAGATGGCTTTTGGTATAGACATGTGGATCTTCTATTTTTGTGTACGGAGGATAATTTACGCTTTTGAACAGTCCCCTTTTTTTGTCGTCCTCTGCTTTTTGTATGGCATTTGGATGAATTGTACATATGACTTTTGTCGGGGTACATAATACGTTTGACATGGAACTTGTATTTATTGTCGTGGTATATAGATTAACTTTTGTCGTGGTATACATTACAATGCTAATTTGTACCATGCCAAATGGTCATTTCACATAGTAGCAAATATATTTTTGTGTATGGAGGACATTGTTTTGGTATGCTTATTTGTTATGAATGAAGTTATTATTTCCAATTGAAATATGTACTTGGTTTGTATAGAAGTTGACATTATAAGTTATTATTTTTTGTTTGATGGTTGTAAGTGAAATATGCACTATAGAAAGGGTGATAATATATATATATATATATATATATATATATATATTGTTTTGTTTTTATACCTGTTACAAGTTGTGGTAGATATATATAGGTTGTGGACAAATTAATTAAAATTTAAAAAAAATAATACAATGATGTTTTTGGCGACTAAACAATTGGTAGCCAAAAATAGAGTTAAATATTTTCAGCGACTAAATAATTGGTAGCTAAAAAATAATTAATTCTTTTGGCGACTAAATATTTAGTAGCCAAAAAAGGAAAAACACTTTTGGCGACTAAATATTTGGTCACAAAAAACATAAAATTATATTTAGATCATGAATTTAAATAGGAATTTGAAAAAGAAAAGGGGAAAGATGGATGAAATATTTAGATTTAAATTGATAAAATTAAAAACTCAAGATTTATTCGTTAAAAAAGAATTTTTTGTTGTTGTAATTTCTCAAAAGGAAAAAAAGAGAAGAAAAAAAAGAAGGCCTAATCTATATGCAATTGCATGCCTATATATATGTACAAAATCTGCATGCAAGTCCCCCAAAATCTTAAACCAATCTCTCTTCCTTCTTTTGCTGGTTCCAATCTGTTTTGTCTTCAATTGTTTGTTGGCTGGTCAACACCATTATTCTCAGTGGCTTCTTGGTGGCTTCGTATAGTGCTCTGCTTTTCAAGACTTGATTGTTCAATCAATCTGTGAGTTGGTCTAGTGCTTGGGTGAGATTTTTGTGTCACGTGATGTGTGCTTCAAAGGATTTTTTGGGTCACGGATTTGATATAGTTTTGGTTGTCTTCTACAATTTGTTCATTTATCTGGTGAGGTCTTTCTTATTTATTTGTGATTATTTGGAATTTACTTAAAGGTGGTTTGTGAGACCATTCGTGTTTCATTTGTAATCGTTTGAAAACTCTTGGTTGATAGTGAAATCGGACTATGGTCCCATGGACGTGCATAACATTGAGATAACAATGTAAAATTCTCACGCCGTTATTAATTTAATTTTTTCGCATTATTTTTATTTTCTTCGATTCTTTTTTTTTTTTGTGAATGAATGTCTGACATTAGATTACGAAACCAAAGCTAAAGCTTTACACAGTCTTTCAGGAGGATTACAAAGACAGTTAGCAGGTAGAGACCCATTAAGAAAGGCTTTGGCTGTCCAATGAGCAACTTTGTCGGCCTCACGAGGAGTCCACAAAAAGGAAAAATTACAGTGGTTGGCCAAGCATCTAATGTCCTCAATGATAGTAGCACAACTCCAAGGTGGATTATCCTCCGATACACATAAGCAGATCACTGGTTTGTTATCACCAACAATTTCCACCTAAGAGAGATTAAGGGAACGAGCTAAAAGACATGCCCATCGAATCGCCATGGCTTCTCCTTGCATGACTGACCCCACTGCCTCCATTTGCACTGCTCCATTCACAACAGAGCCATAATAGTCTCGATAAGCACTGCGATTGATGCTTTCGAAGTGCCAGGCTGTAACGCTACATCACAATTGGCTTTGAGAGTCCTATGCCAAGGAGGAATCCACGTTCGTGACACTTCTGTATGATAGCATGAAAGGCCAGAGCTCTGAGGACTGATTGGCAACCCAAGAAATAAGAAAACTTCAAAATGTGAGATTTGGGCCTATTCCTGCCCACTTATATGATTCGAACTGTTCAAATTGTGGGGAATCACCAAGCAGATCAATAAAACACAAAATGAAACTGATTAGATATCAATTTAGTATAACCATATCACATTTATCTTTATAGAAAATGAACGATTTATTCTAAAAATATGTGACCGGTCAATATGATTTTTTTTATTATTGATCTTCTGATAGGTCCTTCAAATTAACGTTTGGAATTATGGAAATGAGTTCAGAATATACCCCCACCAAGGACTGTTAATAAGGCACAACATTACCTATTGATAAATACCTAACTTTAGTTATTTTTTATTTATTTTTATTTTTTAAATTGACTCATCAATATAAAATAAAATACTGATAGATATATTCAAAAATTGTAGATCGCGCACAAATATATGGATTATGTTAAAGATCTAAAATCCCCATTTTCATCAAAAGATGAAATATATTTTTTTTAATGAACTATTTTTGAATAAATCAATTGCCAAATGGTTTTAGGCACAACACCGCCCCAAATCCTACTTTTGTTATACTTCTAACTAATTATGCAGTAAAAAAACTACACATTGCCACAACAGGGCTGCCGGAGGTTCTGCAAAATATATATATATATATATATATTTTCTGTTGGATAGATTTGAACATTTTCTGTTGATTTTAGATTCCTTTGTGTGTGAAGATCACCAATGTGAGCTTCAAAGATATCCCGGGAACATAACAGTCCCGAAATGAGGCGAAATGACACCAAATGCATGAAATAGTCCCGAAATGCGAATTTAGGCACCCAAAATGGCCTATAGCTATGCCAAACATGCACAATATGGACATGTAATGCAAAGAAAGAAGCTACGCAGTCCCAAAAAAGGCACTTTCACAGTTATAAACATGGCCAAACAGCAAGCATAAGTAGGGCAAAAATGGCATGCAAGAATAGGGGCCAAGAGAGGGGTAATGAAGCAAGTGATATAAGCAAAATCCAAACTGAAAAATTTCCTTCTACAACATTGAAGAGGGACCAAAAATATGAATTTTTACAGTATATAGCAAGCCTCAAATAAATATACAAACATGCTAAAAGAACGGCACAAGATTGAGGCTCAAAAGGTGCTATAACATGAAGTATACAAAATAATCACCAAAAAGAAAAAAAAATGTTAATGAAACATGAAGTATAGGCCAAAATAAGGCCACTTTCAGTTCGGACCAAGGTCCAAAAACAGAAGCAAAGGGGGCTGCCAATTTTATGCAAAAATGGGGCCAAATAAGTGATATAACTACAAGTGGCACATGGAGGCATCAAATGGTGAGGGGCCCTTCAACAATATTGAAGAAGGGCCCAAAATAAGCACATTCACAGATTACATCATGCTCAAAAACAGATTACTCATGGGCCAAAAATAGCATGCAAGATTATGACATATAAGAGGATCAATGAAGCAAGTGCATCATGGAGGGCTCAAACAGGGTTGAGCCCTTAATGAAAAGTGAAAATGAGCTCAAAAGAGGGCCACTTTCAGTTAGGGCCGGAGCTTTAATGTATAAGAAGGAGAGGCTAAGAAATATTGCAAAGAAAAGCTCAAAAAAGAGAAAATGGTAACTCACCCTTTGAGACAAGTCTTTTGTTGCTTCTTGGACCAATTTTCAGCTCCTTTAGCCTTTGAGAAGCCCTCCTTGTTTCTGGAAATGACGTGGTGGTGGTAGAGCTTGGTGGTGATGAAGAAAATAAGGTGTAGGACTTAAGGTTTTTTTAGGAAAATGAGAAGGATGGAGGGAGATATGGATCTTGAGGCTTGAAGAACAAATTTTCTAACCCCTATAAGTGATGCCACCAGCTGGTTATATGGACAAGAAGAGGGTGTAAAGGTGGGGGAAAAAGGAGGCAAGCTTTCCCCCACAAAATATCCCCCGGATTGGGATATTTTCTGGGGGAAAGAGCTGCACAACTGTAAAGTACCAAGCATGAGGAACATGGCCGGCCCCTTACTTTTGCTGCAGGTGGCCGGCCAGCCACCCCCCCTAGCCGGCCAGCTAGGGGTCAAAAGGGTCAACTCGAAATAGTGGCCGGCCACCACATATTGGTGGCCTCTCGGGTCTCCTCTTCACAACCCATTGGCTCGGAAGGAGGGGTTCAAAAGGGTCAAGCAACATTAGTGGCCGGCCACTAACTTTTAGGGCCCTCCCATGTGTGTACATCACAAGTATGTGGTTTGAAGTTCAAGAGAAAGGGCCCAGGTTGTTCAACATTGGCTCGGAATGAGGGGTTCAAAAGGGTCAAGGAGCATTAGTGGCCGGCCATGAACTTTTAGGGTCCTCCCATGTGTGTTCATCACAAATATGTGGTTTGGGTTTGAAGAAAATGGCTCCAAGGTGTTCAACATTGGCTCGGAATGAGGGGTTCAAAAGGGTCAAGGAGCATTAGTGGCCGGCCATGAACTTTTAGGGTCCTCCCATGTGTGTACATCACAAATATGTGGTTTGGGTTTGAAGAAAATGGCTCCAAGGTGTTCAACATTGGCCCGGAAGTGCGAAAAACGGGTGTCGGAGGGCGAAAATGGAACATAACTGGTTGCCAAGATAATTGCTGGCCTCCCACCCTCCAGTGACCTCCCTGGTGATAAAACAGAGGCATCTGCCAAAAACGAACGAAAACCGATGCAAAACGAATGTTCGGGGGACAAAACACGCAGTTCGGGGCCCCAGAAACTGTCCGTTAAACACCGAAAATGGTATTCGACCTCGAAATGGGTTTCTCAGACCCCAGTGTCCCTCAAAAGGGAGCAAATAAGATGTATGCCAAAATTTAGAGCAAACGGAGATGGTTAGGCGGTCCCGAACCGAGGCACACGGCCAACGGTCCTGAAAAACCGGAAACCGGACTCCGAAATGGGCAAAATGGCCTGCGGCCACAAAATGTAGCCCACGGCCACTGAGAGATGGTCTACGGGACCTCTCCCTCCCCTCAGGAACAGAAACAAAGAAAATCGAGCCTGGTTCGCAAACCGAGGCAAAGCACAAAAGAGGGTTCGGAAGTCCGGAGGCAGGGCTCACGGCCGCAACTCTGAAACTTCTGAACGAGTACATTATGCAACATCACCAAGTGCTCAATCGGTGACGCCTGAGTCTTAAGGTCGGTCAAAAATGGGGTGTCTACACATAGTAGCAAATATATTTTTGTGTATGGAGGACATTGGTTTGGTATGCTTATTTGTTATGAATGAAGTTATTATTTCCAATTGAAATATGTACTTGGTTTGTATAGAAGTTGACATTATAAGTTATTCTTTTTTGTTTGATGGTTGTAAGTGAAATATGCACTATAGAAAAGGGTGATAATATATATATATATATATATTGTTTTGTTTTTATACCTGTTACAGGTTGTGATAGATATATACATGTTGTGGACAAATTAATTAAAATTAAAAAATATAATACAATGATGTTTTTGGCGACTAAACAATTGGTAGCCAAAAATGGAGTTAAATATTTTCAGTGACTAAATAGTTGGTAGCTAAAAAAGAATTAAATCTTTTGGCAACTAAATATTTAGTAGCCAAAAAAGGAAAAACATTTTTGGCGACTAAATATTTGGTCGCCAAAAACTTAAAATTATATTATAGGCGACTAAAACTTTGGTAGCTAAAAAACGTAGACTTTAGGCGACAAAACTATTAGTAGCTAAACACCAAATTGGACTTTTGGCGACTAAACATTTAGTAGCTAAAAAATGTTAGATGAAAAAAATATATATCTATTAGCGACTAAAACTTTGGTCGCCCTAGACGCTTGAAGTTTTGGCGACAAAAATTTTAGTAGCTGAAAATGTGATATAAATTAAATTAGTAGCTTTTGGCGACTAACATATTAGTCACCAATTTAGCCTCATCAGCAACTATATATTAGTTTTGTCGCCAAAACCTTTACTTTGGCTACTAACAAATTAGTCGGCAAAAAATAGGACTTTTGGCAACTAAATAATTTTTTTAGTCGCCAATACTTTCCCCGACAATCTTCCAGCGACAAATCTGGTGACCAAAATATTTAGTCAGGAAAATGTTTCGGCGACTAAAAATCTTACTTTTAGCGACTAAAAATTTAGTCGCCAAAGGTGCATTTTGTTGTAGTGGCACCAAAAAAAAAAAACAAAAGAAAAAGAGGAACATATAGTACTTATTATTAGTGGCTTGTACATGCAATGCATGCACAATTGAATAAGTAAAAATAAAAATCAAAGTAACATTATAATATGTGTGCTCTCAAATGGTAAGAACTTTTTATCTTAGACCAAAAGTCTTGATTTAAAATCTTGTGCATTTCTCTATTTAACTTTTTTGTTTTAAATAGAGATATGAGAAATACGTGACACCATGATACCAACTCTAACCTTCACTTTATATAAATATATAAAATATAAATAGTGTAGATAAATGGGCTTGGTATTGGCTTTCAGGATAGGCATATTATGGATCGGGCCTTGAAAAGTCAATGGGTTAGGCCACATGCCTTACCTTTCTACCCAAGCATAGCCCATATATTTTTGGGCTGGGCTGGGCTGGGCTGGGCTGCTAGCCCATCCTTAGGTCTGGGTCAGGCAAAGTTTGGCCAGGTAGGGCTCAAATCAACCCATGGACTTTTTTATGAGGCTTACAGTGTAATTTTTGAACAATTAACCAGATTGCAGTCATAAACACCACTAAAAAACTTGCTTAGGGAGGGAAAGTGTAGCAAAAAAATTAGATAGCTTCTATAAAATGATCATCACTTATGCAAGTTGTATAATTTTTTTTTTAAATAAAACTACCATTACTAAAAATTGGACCTTTTTGCGATGGTCTCAAACGTCGCAAAAGGTTGACATGCTGTCGTAAAAGACTTTTTGCGATGGAATAGCGACAGGAAGTGAGGGCTGACAGAAGGGGGTGTGACATAAAGTATTTGTAATGGTTACAAACCATCACTTTCTTGTAGTGACGGCAAATTAATAGTTTTTGCGACGATTTGACCTGACACAAAAAAGTGAGAAAAACATCACTTTGATTGACGGTTTAGGATGTTGTCACCAAAACTTTTTTAGAGATGGTAGTTGACGTCGCTAAAAGTATTACTTGTGATGGTCTAAAACGTCGAAAAAAAAAATATAATTGAATCAATAATGTATTCGGGATTGTTTAAATCGTCACAAAAGAATTGAATTAATATGTATATGCGACAAGTTAACACGTCGCAAATAAAATGTAAGGAAATGACGATTACATTAGCCACGGTTTATTATTGTCACAAAAAAAAATCATAAAATAAATATATTTTATTAATTCATTCCCTGTACAAATTATTAATATTTTCTAAAATAAAATACATTTACATCTACATCTGCATCTACACACATCTACATCTACATTCACAAAATCATATATACGGATAATAATATATATGTATCCTGTAATAATACAGTGTCAACCAAACATTCTTTTACAAAAATATATAAAAACATCCTCCAACAATACTAATAATTTTTGATAATTTAAGAACTCAAATTTGTATCTAAAACAAAACAAAAGTATTGACAATATAAATAAAAAAAAATTATATATTAAATATAATTAATTATTTAGAATCAATAGTAAGCGAAAATATCGATATGCGAAAATATCATCACATACTGAAAAAGATAGCAAAAGAAACAAAAAAATAATTATTATTATTTGCAATATAATTAACTATGCCCTCATCTTGGAAGGACTTCTTCTATCAGCACCACCAACAACTGAAATGCTCTTGATTTTAACATCTGATGTAAATCTACTTCCACATGACAAAGAAAAAAATGATGTCATCAAGGCTTCAAGAAAACAAGACAATTGTTAGGCTAAATAGTTTCGAGCAAAGACAATATTCATCATGTCACGACCCAATCAAGGGGCTTAGGGTTAGAATCGCAACTTACTAAATAATTATAATCATAACAAATTAAGTGGCACAGGTAGAGGCAAAATGGAAGTAGGAAAATAATTAAATAGAAAATGAACTTCATTCGACTATTTTGATAAAAGAAAGTACATCTATAGGGCTTTTATTTATTTTTTATTCAGTGACCGGCCCTTAGTAAAAAAACAAAAGGAAGAAAAATAAAAATAAAAATAACAGATTAGCCTCAATTCTTGTACGGGTTCCACTATATGAGGTTACGGGTTTTCCTTACATCTCGTCACCTGAAAGGGTAACAGCTATAAGTACACAGCAGAGTAAGAAATATTATGCCAAGAGTATAGGAAACACAAAATAACCATGGATAGTTAGTTAGGTTAAAATATTTACATAACTTAATTTGAATAAACAAATTATTTTAGTGGCAAAAACTCAAATACAGAAATTATGTAAATAAATAACCATAACTACGATACAAAACGGAATAGAACAGAGGTCACTGGAGTGACAGTCAAAGCAGAGGTCAATGGATCCATGACAAACAGAGGACCACAAAGTGGCCAAACAGAGACCAATGGTTATTTAAGTCCCCCAAGGCATGGGACTCCCGTGATGGTACTTACAAAACATAAATGGTTATAAAATCATTGTCAAACAATTTCTAAAAGTTAAACAAACATATCTATGGGTCTCAATTTAAGCAAATAGAGTTTAGAAAATAATTAACGTAATCAAAATATTAATATAATTTATAAAACATGTATTACGTAAAATAAATTATGGTAACCAAAAACATACATAAAATATATTATGGCGACTCAAGGTATAATATAACTCACTTTAATATTGAGTCTTACTAATTCCTTCCTATTTCCATTGGTTTTCGGCCCTTCTCTTGCTCTCTATTTTTGTTGATTCTCTCTCTCTCTTTTTTTCTTTCTTTCTTTCTTCTTTGTTTTTTGTTAGCACTACTTCACAGCACCTTCCCCTTTTTATACATGTAACTAAGTGATGACTCATCCTATCTAATGGTCCTAAGGTGATGAATCACCTCCCCCTTAATCCTAGGTGGTACAGATGGCTCATATTCATTCTTTTCAACATATTTGCAAATCTTCGTAATTAATTATTACTTAATTTGTTTAACTAAATCTATACATGCCAATCTTCTTTTATTAATTAGTGATTAACTTAGCCTCCAAATAATTCTCTTCATCATATATTTGATAACTACAATGACAAATTAATTTGCATAGCACGTATAGCTTAGTTATTATTATTTTATTATTATTATTATTATTATTATTATTATTATTATTATTATTATTATTATTCCTTCATTTTACATTGACTCTACATTGACCCTAGTTAATTGTATAATAAATTAAATTATACTTTATCACATACCATCATAAAATTAATTATTTTATTTTACCATTACAGATTATTATTATTAATCGTGGTGGATTATGGTATTACTTAAATATTTAGGGTGTCACACATCAAGCATAAGATGCTAGCTGTGTGAAACCCCGAATTTTTGAGGTATTAATATTTAGTGAGAGGTATTGGTGGTAGTTTGGTGGTAAGATATTTAGATGAGAATCTAACTTATTTTCTTCATTTATTTTATCTCTTTTTATCTTCACCTTATTATTATTCATCTCCTTTGTTTTCTAATACTTTTTTTTATTTATTCTTGGGGACCAAGTAAATTTCCTTTTTTTGACCCCAAGTTAGTACCATTGTATATATATATATATATATATTTGTACCTCTTATTCATCAAATCTTTTTGTACACAATATCTATGGAATTTGTACACAAAATAAATAGGAAAATCTCCCCAAATCTTGAGCACATGGCTAGCCATCATACCTCCTAGGCTATAATCATTGTACTTTAGTACAAACAAATCCCTTGAAATCTTGGAGCAATGATGACCTTGGTACCAATTCTATATATATACATTGGGAATATCTCCATAGTATACATATATTGAATAAAATATTCTCCATTTCCCTTCCCCATAGCCGGCCAACCTAGGAGAGCGTGAGGGATCAATTCTCAAGGCTTGTAATCATGACATTCTAGAACCTCAAGTACCAAGTAGAAGGGTTGTGTTTCCAACCTAGTTCCATCCTAACTAGAGGCTAACTAAATCTTGTCTAATCACATAATTAAGCCCCCTAATCACTCCCTATTCCATTAGACTCCAAGTAAATCCAAACTTTTTAATCCAATTCCAACTAGTGGGCCTTTATGTCTTTTCACACCAAAATTGCCTATAAATACAACCACCCTCTTAGCAAAGCATACGCAAACAACACATACACACACCTACATTTGGCCTAAAGGAGAGAAAGGAGAGCAAGAGAAAAGTCTTGAGAGAAAGAGGAAGGAAGAGGGGAGCAATCTTGTTCAACTTGGCCTAGCCCAACAAGTAAGCCACAACACAACTCTCTCTTTTATTTTCCTTTTTCAAATACATGTTCTTAAGCGTTCTACCCATTATTTTCAGATATGTTATTAATGATTTCATTGTGTTAAAAATGATAAGAGTTGAGCCATGATTATACCCCTCTTGTAGTTCCCCTCATTTCGGTACAAAACTATCTTTTTCATACCAATCTCTCAAACTTTTCAAAGGCACGCCTTCAAGATAATTTTCTGAGTTTAATATATATTATTTATCATGTTTTCATCACAAAAGAAATGAAAAATTTCCCTTAGTGGATCCCTTTCTCACAAATCTTCTTGTTTTGGGTATTGTGCCTTAAAAATCTATTTTCACAACCAAATTTCAAAATTTCTAGAAACATGTAGAAAATTATTCTAGACCTCCATTTTATGTCAAAATCTTCCTTAAGGAGTTAGCTTTCAACTAAAATTGGTCTCATTGAAAAACAGTGAGCGGTTTGTAAGAAAATCAAATTTTCGTAACGGTCGATGAATCTGGATAGCGCTGGAGTATTTCTTAAATAACTAAAAATTTAGAAACGCTATCCCATTTCTGAAATATGTTCTAGAAACTAGATTAAATTCTCTACAAACCATAGGAAGGCCGAGTTCGGTAAAAATCTAAAATAGCCCTTTTATTTTAATCTTTAAATGGTATTGAATTTGGAAATTAGCTTGCATGGGTGTTTTATGCTCTTGTGTTCATGAATATGCTTTTTAGCTTACGATCATGTCCTGGTATGATATTGCATGAGTTATGGTTATGTTCCTTATCTTCTTCATTTTAATGATGCATGCTTACTTGGATATTACTATCTTGTTAAGTTAGTCTAACCTTGATTTAAAACATTTAACTCAACGGAAAAATTAATTGGGATGGTATTGGGTTTTCGATCACTTGAGTAATGAAAAGATGATAATATGTGATGTATGGATTAATGGGATGCGTTTCCTATTTGGAAGTTAAAGTCTTGCACAAGTGGTTTTTTAGAACCCTTGAACGGAGCGGTTGTATTCGGACCCTAGGTATTTGGTCTGAGGAGGGATTTGGGCAAGGCCTATTACTACCGTCTCTTTTGAGGCCTTGCAGTTGGCGCTACGCGGTATATAACTGTTGGTAGGCATTCGAGGTTAGTTCTACAACAAAGCAGCAAAAGAGGGGGCATACCGAATAATCCGCGTCCGATTCTTGTGGTTGGGAGGACAAAATCTCTTTGGGGGATTTCTAGTTTACTAACATCTAACCTTGTAACCCTTTATTTGTTTAGTTGAGTATCATGCTTTATTACTTGCTATCATATTTGTGATTGTGTACTAGACTGGGAAAAAGGGACGAGGTGTGTGTGCGTTTACTGGGCATTCAAAGCTCACTGCGTATCATGCCAGGTGTCGAAGAGGAGCTTATAGCTGGAGACGACGAGCCTGAAACCTTCGAAGACTTTTGGCTATCTTAGGAAAGTTAGAAATTTCCCTTTGATATTTTGTAAGGCTCATATGAAGATTTAAATTTTCTTTTGGGATGTAATGTAATGGAACGAGCTTTTGTAATTAAGGATATTCGTGGTTATTATGTACATATATATAAACCTTATCGTTGCTTATGAGACCTTGTGTCAATACCTTTTAAGATCTGTCAAAAGGGTAGTGCGCTGCCTAAGAAAGTTGGACTTAGAAGGGAGGCTAATTTGACTCCTTCGGCGATCTGGGATCTTACTTGGTTATTGACCATAGGACTCATTAATGACTCTATCTTGACTGCAACCAATAGTGTAGATTCGGGGCATCACAAGCTGCATTCATGCAAAACTATATCGTGATTATCAATTTCTGTATTTCACATGTCAAGCAACAAGAAATAGAGGCTTTCAATTCAATTGGTTTTGAGGATTCAGTCAAACATGCAATGTTGAACTGTGGGGAAGTTAAAACAACACGCTCAATAAACTTGAAAAATTCTCTGTCTAGAATATGACCGTTGCTACTGAAACCATCTCCCATGGCCGATCACTTGAAGAAGATGATCATCTCACCAGGAGTATGAAGAAAATCAAAGGAGACCAAATGGAACAAACAAATGTCTCCATGGGGGAACAACTATTAACCACACCGACTAACCAATCTGATTCAACTGAAACAAAAATGACAAAGACCATAGTGGACCTAAACCCATAAACGAAGTTATGGATGTGCGGAGAAAGGAATAAAAAGAGCAGAGGCAAATACAAAATCATTTAAACAGGCCCTCCTCCATTCGCGATTTAATGAGAACAACAATGAAATTTTTTTGATTGCAATGTTGAAGTTTATCATCTGATGACGAAGAACATATGATTGAAAATATTGTTGTTGAAGATCTAGAGCTTAATCAAAATGACCAAATCCCAAAAGTAAAAGTCCCAGATGGCCTCCTCAAGAAAATTCAAGAGCCATGGAAAAAAGTCCTTATTATTAGGTTACTGGGTAAGAGCATTGGTTATAAATTGTTTGTCACTAAGATGAAAAAGATTTAGGGATTACAATAAGATTTTGAAGCTCTTGACATTGGACATGGCTTCTTTATAGTGAAGTTTAATATGATGGAGGGTTATAATAGGGTTTACACATGTGGCACATGGGTAGTGATGGACCACTATGTCACTATTCGAAAGTGACAACCTGACTTCAAATCGGATGTTGTGGAAGAGGATACAACAACTATCTGGGTTAGATTCCCAAATCTCCCTATTGAATGCTACAGTGAAAAAGTCCTCTTTTATATTGCAAAAACTCTGGGGAAGCCACTGAAGGTGGACATTAACACAGCCATGGCCGCCCGGGTAGAATACGCCCGACTGTGCATAAAGATGGACTTGAAAAAACCGTTGCTCTCGCACTTTGTTATCGTTAAGTATAGCTACATTATTGAATATGAACATTTACATACATTTTGCTTTTCCTATGGCAGGATTGGCCACCGAAAAGATAATTGCTCCGATAAGTTGTAGATGGCACCAAAGAAGATGACCTAGATAGTCATTGTAGGAGGCAAGGACGCACATGGGCCAAGCATATCTAAGAGCCCAAACAACATTGACACTAATGAAGTTGAGGTGGGCCCAAGCTATGGGCCATGGACAAAAGCCCCAACCAGAAGATGACCAAATCGTCATTTAAAGCCCTCAAAGAGCCTAGCCCAGTCACAAGGAAATCAGTTTGATATACTTCAAGAGGAAAAGTTTGTTGTAGGGGGAACAGTCAGGCCAAGTTGAACAAAGAAATAATAAAATGGACTTCAAAACCAAGGAAGTAGGTTTCAGATATAGACAAAAAGCTCAAGACACCAAGGATAAAAAAATGGGTCAGCATCATATAGCTGAGATAACAAAAAAATTGCTTAGAGATGAGATCAAATGAGGGAAAGGAGTAGCTCAAGAAAAAATGATACGAAAGGAATATATGACATCTACACAGTCTGTCGCCTTTAAAGATAAGGAGCTTAGCTACCAACCCCAGTTACCTTCAGCTTCAAACCCAAGAGTTCTCACAGTACCAAGAGTGACCACTTTAAACCACTGTCATAATAAAAAGCCCCTTCATAAAAACAAGGATGAGTAACGTAGAAATGCAAATCGCGAGAGAGGAGATGGAGGAGCCAGTGATGACCACAAGCCAACATAAGATCTCATAACATCGAGTGATGCTGTTCTTCTAGATCCAGGGAAAGAAGCATCTCACCTCGTCGCTGTCGACTGGTGGGTAGAAGAAGTGAAACTAAAGATCAAACCATGGTGGCAATTCGAAGCAAGCCAGAGTCAGCACCTAGTGATTGCGAGCTCGAAACTATCCATGGAGGACAACCACAATAGAGCTAGGGCGACGCTGGGCATACCAGCCTAGTTGCCCATCCCAAATCTTCCCTAAATGTCTCTAATGGATATGCTATTTTGGAATTGCTGTGGAGCTGGAAACAACAAGTTCAAGAGGACCATTAAAGAACTGATCAAAACACAGAAACCTGATATTCTAGTACTTATGGAAACTAAAGTTTGTCTTCAATCTATGGGTATGTTCTTTAACACCCTTGGCTTTACAACCTCTGCACATGTTGACCCTATTGGTTGAAGTGGAGGTATCTGGATGATGTGGAATCCCAAAAATAATGTTAGAATCTCAGAAGCTAGCTCACAAATGATCCTTGCCACCATTTCTAGATAGAACCACCCTGAATAGTTGTTATCGGCAGTCTATGCAAGCCCAAATCCTAGAGCTCATGATGAAATATGGGAAAATTTGGGCGAAATAGCCCAGGATATGAATATGCCTTGGCTTGTTGCTAGAGATTTCAATGACTATGCTAGTAGTTTTGAGAAAAGAGGGTTCACTATGAACCAAAATCAAGATCAAAATCTTAACCAGAGTCAAAGGTGTAATCGGAAATTTAATGACAGGATCAACAACTGTAACCTCATGGATCTTGGCTGCACTGGGCCTAGCCTCACTTGGTCTAACAATAGACAAGGCTAGGCCAACACTTTAGTTCGACTGGATCGAGCTCTTTGCAATGCTGAATGGAGGATCCGTTTCCCGATGGCTTTGTTCGCAACCTCCCCAGAACTTATTCTGATCACTCTCCGATGATGGTCTTCACCGAAGGTAAAATCCCCTATAGCCCTCTCTCTAGACCTTTTAAATTTGAAGCAACCTGGATTACCCATGAGGGGTTCAGGTCTGTTGTTGAGAATTGTTGGAATCACTCTAATCCTGATCTTATTGATAAACTTCACACTTTGGCGAACAAGGTATCTGTTTGGAATATGGATACTTTTGGTAATATTTTTAAACGGAAGCGATGGCTTCTAGGGAGGATTGAAGGGATCCAAACAACCTAATCCTGTGTCTATACCCACAATCTCCACTTGCTTGAAAAAGATCTGATGGAACAATATAATCAAACACTTAACTAGGAGGAACTCCTCTGGTTTCAGAAATCTAGAGAGAATTGGATTGTCCAAGGGGACCGCAATACTAAGTTATTTCATCTCTCCACTCTCATTAAGAGAAGGAGACTTAGAATTGATGTACACCAGAATGATGATGGTGTCTGGATTGACAATACCTCTAACCTTAAGAATCTTGTTGTTACTTATTTCAAAAATTTGTTTGGGAATCCCATTACCAATTCTTTGAACCACTGGTGTAATATTATTACATGCACTCTATCTAATTTGGATAATATTGAGCTGTCTAAAGATATTACTGATGAGGAAGTAAGAAAGATGTTAACAATATCAAAGCCTTTAAAGCCGCTGGTAGAGATGGTTTTCAGGCTATTTTCTTTCATAAGTTTTGGGATATTGTTGGCCTTGGTGTTTGTTCCTTCATTGAGAATTGTTTTCTTACCAATCGCATCCTTGAGGAGATGAACATGACCCTTATTGCTCTTATCCCAAAAGTTGACAATCCTGAGAGGGTTAAACATTTTTTCCCTATTAGCCTTTGTAATGTTACCTATAAAATCATTACTAAAATTTTTGTGGATCGACTCAGACCTTTTCTTGATAAACTTCAAAGTAGTTTTGTCCATGGTAGAAATACCAGTGATAACATCATCATTACTTAAGAAGTCTTACATTCCATGAGGCTCCAAAAACGTAAATTGGGCAATATGATTTTGAAAATTGATCTTGAAAAGGCTTATGACAATATTTTGTGGCATTTCCTTAAAGAAACTCTTCTTGAATTTAACTTTAATGAGAATTGGGTGGATTTCATCATGTGCTATGTAACCTCAGAACAGACCTTTATCTTATGGAATGGTGAAGCTCTGGAGGAGTTTAGGCCTTTGAAGGCTTTTCTTGATAAACTTCAAAGTAGTTTTGTCCATGGTAGAAATACCAGTGATAACATCATCATTACTTAAGAAGTCTTACATTCCATGAGGCTCCAAAAACGTAAATTGGGCAATATGATTTTGAAAATTGATCTTGAAAAGGCTTATAACAATATTTCGTGGCATTTCCTTAAAGAAACTCTTCTTGAATTTAACTTCAATGAGAATTGGGTGGATTTAATCATGTGCTATGTAACCTCAGTACAGACCTTTATCTTATGGAATGGTGAAGCTCTAGAGGAGTTTAGGCCTTTGAAGGGTCTAAGGCAAGGTGACCTTTTATCTCCTTACCTCTTTGTTTTGTGCATGGAACGTCTGTCTAATATGATAAGCTTAAAGGCTGAGAAAAAGAGATGGAAAGGGATCTCTACTGCTAAAGGAGGACCTTGTATCACCCACACGTTTTTTACTGATGATTTACTTCTTTTTGCAAAAGTTGATACTAAAACCTGTGCTGTTATTATTGATGTTTTGACTGAGTTTAGTTTCATCTCTGGGCTTAAAATTAACCTCCAAAAATCTAAACTTTTTGTGTCCCCTAACCTTAATCTGAGCAAGGCTAGAGACCTCAATGCTAGATGTAGCATTCCATTAACTAATGATCTGGGAAAGTACTTGGGTGTCCCCCTTTTGAATAAAAGGGTGACCAAGCACCATTTTAACTATATCCTTGAAAACCTTCAGGCTAAATTGGCTGGTTGGAAAATGAATGTTTTCTCTATGGCAGGAAGAGCTACTCTTGTTCAATCAGTTACCTCTACTGTACCTTCTTACTCTATGCAAAGTATGGAGTTACCAAACGAGTGTGCAATGATATTGACAAGATGAATAGAACTTTTCTTTGGGGTGATTCCCTAGAGAAAAAGAAAATTCATCTTGTCAATTGGAATGAGGTTTGCAAAAAGAAGAAACACGGTGGACTTGGCATTAGGAAAGCTAGAGAGTATAATCTAGCTCTTCTCTCTAAGCTGGGATAGAAACTCATTAACAATGAGGAAGGTATGTGGATTGAGGTTTTAAAAGCCAAATATTTGAAAGGCACACCTTTTCTGAACTGTAAGAGGAATAGTAGATCCTCTCATGTATGGAAAGGAATGTTGAAATCTAGAAGCATTCTAAAAAGATGTGCTAAATGGTCCATTGGTGATGGCACTACTGTTGATATTTGGAAAGATTGGTGGTGTAGAGAGAAATCTATTGAGGAAGTCATGCCCTCAATTTCTTCTCCCCCCCCACCCCCCCACACACACACAATATTTCTATTTACAAGGTCAGGGATATCACTAATATGGAAGGTGATTGGGATGTTGCTATCATTAATCAAATCTTTTCCCCATTGGTGGTTGCTTCTATTTTCAAAAAGCAACCCCCTAAATATAATTCCAACTTGGATCATCTAGTTTGGAAAAGGTCCCTTGATGCCACTTTTTCCACTTCCAATGCTTTTGATATTGCTTCTAATTATGATGGGAAAGAGGAGGATTGGCAGTGGTTGTGGAAAAAGAAAATTCCACAAAAATTGAAAGGGTTTCTGTGGACCATCTTACATGGCAAACTTCTTACTAATAACATGAGACTAAAAATAGGGCTATCAGACAACTCTTATTGCCCATTTTGTAGTGAAAATAGAGACCTTAACCATGTCTTTCGCGCATACCACAAAGCCAATGCAGTTTGGATTGCTGTCCGAAATCAGCATTAGTATCTATAGATGCTTGATGAAACTTGGAGTAATTGGTTGCTCTCCAACTCCAAAACAAAGGCCAAATTTGGCGCCAAATCTGCATGGAGCACTATCTTCTTGGTCACACTGTGGAAAATCTAGAAAAACAGGAACCTTAAAAGCTTTGAAAAGAAATTGGTTACCCAGTTTGAGAGCTTCAAGTTTATCCTTGATTACTCCACTGAAATTGATCTTGCGTTTAGCTTATCTATTATTAATCCTAGACCCCCATTTAGACTCATAAAATGGTCTTTGCCTCCTGCAGGTACTCTAAAGAGAAATACCAATGGAAGCAAATGGAGTAGGGGACCAAATAGATTTGGAGGTCTCATTCGGGATGAGAGGAGAGCTTGGATATGCAGTTACTATGGAAGGATAGAAAGCTGTACTAGTCTTGAAATTGAATTATAGGTAGTGTATAAAGGCCTCACAATCATTCTCCAAAAAGGCTTCACCAAAGTGATAGTGGAGACCGATGCCCAAAAAGTTGTGAAGGTGCTAGTAGAAGGCCCTGGCGACAAACACCCTTACTGCAGTCTGGTGGAAACTGCGAGAATCATCTTCAATGGCTGCCAATGCACTGCTCAACATGTCTATCGTGAAGGCAACCTCTGTACGGATGCTCTTGCCAAGCTGGGAGCTACACAACCGGAAGATATCCTAGTGGCCAATACCCCCCCTGCTGAGATTAGGGAGCTGCTGGTTGCAGACTTGCTTGAGATAGGGAGCGAGAGAGTTTAACCCTCTTGTTTTTGCTTTATTTCCGTTGTATCAAAAAGAAAAAAAAAATTGTGAGAAGGTTAGTATATATATATATGAAAAAGTAAATAAGTCATTTCATTATAAGGAAAAAAAAAAAAAACAAGCGCAGCCTGTATACACAAGTGCATACAAAAAGAAAAAGAAAAAAAAAAGTGTCACAAAGTTTCCCTTCCAACCAATAATGAAAACAAAACAAAAAAGCCGATTTAATTCTATGAATCTCTCAACTCAGCATCCTCAAAAGTGCTCTGATTTCCCTCGCAAGAGATACAAAAAAGCCACCATCCACACCTTGTTAACCCTTCTTCAAAACATTTATGTTATAACTATATGTTATAAATTCTCAACGAGATGAATCGAAAAATTTTAAAAAATTTAAAAGAAGTTTAGAAAAAATAAAAATAAATAAAAAATAGTGAATATTTAAAAATTATTTTGTCTCTTTTTTATTTATTTATTTTAAAAAAAAATGTGTCTAAATCTATGACTATTTTATATTTTTGAAGTTTTTATTTACTCAAGTAGGCCAATGCCAGCTTCATATGATGGCCATGGTTGAGCAAACTGCCCCATGAGGGATACACTTGACCTTTCAGCATTTATTAATTAAGTACTTTTTTTTTTTTCCCTCACCAAACTGAGGTGATTTCAAAATAAATTTCTGAAATTCAAAATTTTGGAACTATTTTTTTAAACTCATATTATTTTCAAAATACAATTTCAATCAATTTATTGTAAATTATATTTTAAAAATACTATTTTAAATTTGAAGTAATGCTTTCAAAAGATAACTCCAAAAAACAACTTGTTTTGGAAATGCACTAAATAAGTGCATTTATTTAGATTATATCACTTATCTACTTTTCTACATATCTTTTCGTAAAAAGTCAAAAAGTATAATTAGGCTTGGTAATTAATCTTCTCAACGCACTATAATACATACATGTATTCTATGCAGGGATGGAGTTATTCAAATCATAAAATGAGACCAATGTTGTCTTGCGATTCTAAAAGGTAACCATGAACCTGCAATGTGGTTTGATTGTGTTTTCTAAACATTGCATATGTGTAAAGCTGACTTATTAATTGGTGTTTGCTTTAAAACTTCAATAGTGCTGTATTTCAATTTTGTTGTGTGGAAATTTTGATAACTAGAAATGGGTGCAAGTTTTACATCCAATTTTTTTTTGGTGATTTGATGAATGGAGATGAGTTGAATTTGATAACTGCTAGCATTTATTTTAACAATATGGGTATTTTTTTTTTTTGGGGGTGGGGGAATTTTTTTACAAAGGTTCAAAACCTTGTGAGTTGTGTGCTTTATATTATAGTTTAGATAGTGTAGATGTTTGTGCAATTTTTGGTGGGACTAGAAGCAAAACATATTAAAAAATGGAAGTTACAATGTCGAATTCACATTACTAAGTATATATAAAGCAGATGCAGGAAAATCTATATGTTTTGTATAGAGATGTGAGGGCCAAGGCCTAGGACACATGAATGCCAAGATTGGATTTTTGAAGAGAATTAACGTAATGGGTCTGTTGATTTATTTGTTTAGAATCTAGTAAGTTTTAACTTTTGTGTAAAACTTATTAATTAATTAAGGCCTTGTTTGGGAAGTTGGCTATTTTAGTTTTTGGCTATTTTAGTAGGCTAAAATTTTTGTATTTGAAAAGATTGTTGGATTTTTTTTAGTTGGATGTGATATTTGTGAGAGAAAAAGTGAAATGATTATGGGTTTGATGTGACATTTTGTCTTATTAGCTATTTTAGCCTATTTTGTCTTTTTGTGAATTTTAGCCGAAAATAGGCTAAAATAGCCCTTGCCAAACAAGGCCTAAGTATTGCACAGGGGTTTCTTGACTACCTTTATCCACTTCATAGCCTAAGCTAATAGTGAGAATATGTTGAAGTCCAATGGGTGAAGGTTGTGGCTATGATAGATGGAAGAAAGTATGCACAAGTCCAGTAATGTGCTTTTGTTGTTAATCATGTTTGGTTACAATTCTTGCCAAAGCAACTGAATAGATGAGCAAATTAAGCCTAACACAAGTTTATTTACAAGGGGCGAGAAAGGGAAGGACATAAAACCCTATGTTAATAAAATCGTAAGTTGAACTTCTAACTCTTAATTTTTATATGCGGAAACAACTTTATTGCATGGTTAGGGCCAACCAAGCGGGTCTACTTTGGAAGTGATGCTAACAGAATTAAGCACACTGGTTTGTGGTCTTTGATTCAAAAGTTGGTGTGCAGATGAGTAAGCTATAGATTTTCTGCACCAATGTTCAGTTTGTGTATAGTTGTTTGTTATTTCACTCTAGCTGATATTCAGCTTTCGGATATTGGAGATACTAGTTCTTCTGAGTGAAGACCAACACACTTCCAATTTTTTATTTTTGGAAACTGCATACTTATGTGCATGCAACCCACATTCACATAGACACTACAAAGAATAATAAACTTTAATAGTTTTTTTTTTTTTGATAAATAAACTTTAGTAGCTTTTACTAATAGCTTATTTCAATCTTTGTTGTGCTAAACAAGTTACTTGACGTTGTACGTTCAATATAGGCATAGTTCCTCAATTATTTGTAGAGAAAAGTGTCAAGGCAGAAAATCTGTTCAGAGACTTTCGTGAGCATGTCTCAGCCAGAAATGGCTACAATGGGGCTTGATACTATGTGTTCATGCTGATCAATCCATTTGAGATAATCGTACTGTATGTTGGGTGCAACTTTATCAATCTCTATGCTTACGACAAAACTTTGCTTCTGATATTTGCTGGTGAATGTGAGAGTATTGGGCTCTACTTTGACACTTATTCCACAAGGAACAACTACTACTGCTCAATAAATGGCTGTATCATCTCCCATGTTCGTCATAACGCTGTTGAAGGTTTCTGTTGTTATGGAGCTGGCGTTTTTGGGAAATATAGCGATGAAAGAAGGGTAATTGAGATCGTTGGGATTTTGGTTGCAACTCCACTGATTTCTTCTAAGGACATCACTCATTTGCTTCTTATTGTAGCCAAGACGGCACAAGAAGTCAACGTAATCTTGGAAACCCACGTTGTAGATCAACCCAAGATTCATTGCTTTGTTCAGATTGACACGGCCAGCCCCGAAGTCCAGAGGTGTGGCACGCAGTCCAGTTAATTGGTCTTTCAAGGCTGTGTCTGTATTGTCAAGTGTATTTGCAGTGGTCATGATAGCTAATCGGATGGCTGCAGGGCTCCAATCATGGTGGATGACCTTTAGTAATGTTGTAACTCCTATAACATGGGGAGTTGCCATTGATGTCCCTGAGATGAATCCATAATCAGTGACCATATTATAGTTGCCTACTTTGAAATATGCCTTCTTGGGTACAACTATTGCCAGAACATCTTGCCATGGAGCGAGGATATCTGGTTTTAGAACACCTGGGTTAATTGGATCAGGTCCTCTTGAAGAAAAAAAGGCTACTTGAGGTGCAGGTTTTGTCCCCAAAGTCGTTATCACGAACTTCATGCTCTTTACCTTTACGTTATTTTCACTGGTTACATACTCCTTTACTGAAGCCCCATAATTAGTATGCAGAACCAGGCTAGGAATGGAAAACTGGGCAGGAATGTAGTACTGTGGATCTAAAGTCACCATGTCCCCCACGAATATTCCTGCGTATCCACCTGCCCTTTTAACTTCCTTCATCTTTCCAAATATGTCAATGTTAAGGCTCTTATCACATAGGACTGCCTTTCCAGCAATCTCTTCTGAATCTAAAGCTGAAACATTGCATATTGCTCTGTTTAGGTTGCCTTTCCCATAATAAATAGATGTGTTGGTAATGTAAACACTCGCTAGGAAGTATGGCGTGCCTTCAATGGTTAACCCATTTTCTAGGTTTAGTGATGCGACATTGTTTCGGTCAATAGTACCAGCACCTACTGTGATGATCCATGGTGCTCCATTGAATGTTGTGTTCCGAGCCCCTTCATTTCCAGCAGCACAGACGACGACAATCCCTTTCTCTATTGCTGAAAGCGATGTAATGGCTATGACATTCTCAAAATAAAGTGTTTTGGGTAAGGCTAGAGACAAAGGCATGACATCTACCCCGTCGGCAATTGCTTGGTCCATGCCAGCGAGCACGTTGTTGGCTAAAATCTCAGCTGTGCTTGTCGACCAGCGGACTTTGTACATGGCAACATGTGCACTCAGTGCTACTCCTATGGCTGTGCCTCTAGCATACGCAAAGTGACTAGCACCAAGTGCGTTAGAACCTACTACTATGGATGCCATGTAAGTCCCATGACTGTGGTAGTCTCTGGCTGATTAAAAGTCGTCTTCCTTGGAGATTTGTTTACCTGACGCGAGGAGTCCTCTGCTAAAAGATTGAGCTCCAATGAGCTTTCTATTGCAATCAGAAGGGCTAAAAGCTGTGCCATTTTCACACTTGCCCTTCCATCTCTCTAGCACCGGTGGCATCCCCGTGTCAGCAAAACTCTCGCTATCTCCGATGTCGATTATTCCTATTATCACGCCTTTGCCATACGATGAAGCTGGCCAGACTCCAGTTTTGTGCTTTAGGCCAAGGAACTTTGGGGTGCGGGTCGTTAAGAGTTTGCCAAAGGACTCGTGATAGGTGGCATGATGTGCTGGGGATTTCTCAAGTTTAGAGAGTTGAGAGGGTGTGAGCCTGGCACTGAACCCATGCATGACATGGTTGTATGTGTAGAGTAGCTTTTCTTCACTGTCAAGTGGAGAAGAAGACAACGAGTTTAGGGTGGAACGGTGCCATGAATAGTGGGTTGAGAAGGATGCGGGTTTCTGTGAATGGTCCATGTGGATGATGCATGTCTAGTATTGTTCGGGTTCTGAAGATGCATTGCTGACCACCCCTAGTAGCAATAACATCATTAGCCATGGCAATGCAAGGTTCAAAATCAGAATGTGAGAAGAGTTGGTCATGGCTAGCTAAGGAGATTGGCAGGCAAGCTGATGAGAAACTGGTTGCGTTTGGTTGTGTTTTGTAAATGTGATTTGAGAGTATGAGTTGTATTTTGAGTTTGTGTGTTGTAGAATTATGATTTGAGTGTAGAAAATTTGTTTGGTAAAGAGTTTTGAAAATAGTTTTGGAAAAGATGTTTGATTTGAGTAGGGAATTGTTGATGTGATATTTAATATGTGATACAAAAATTTACAACTCATAACTAAACATACAACTCAAAATTATTTTAAAGCACATTAAAAATTAAAAAAATTTCAGAAAATATTTTTCCCAATTATATAAATCAATTGCAAAAAAAATATATATATATATTCTGTACAGCGGAGGACATCCGGGTGGATGTCCCCAAGGACGTCCGGGCGGATGACCCCAAGGACGTCCGGGCGGTCTTCCCCTGGCCAAAATTTTCACAAAAAACGCAGCTGTGATACAGAGCTCTCTGTAGAGGTTTTGAAAGTTGATTCCAAACACACAACCAAACATCATACTGAAACACACCTGTGGAATTACGTTTTGAATTCATAACCAAACATGAGAATTTGAGCAACCATTTATAGTACTACAAAGATATCTCCCTTTTAATTTTATATTGTTTCTCTTTTGATTTTTGATCTCAAGAACCTATCCACAAATATTTGCATGCTTTGACATTCTAGTTGTTCAGTTGCTTGCTTGTGTTAACTTGATCAATATATTAGTCCATCATTTTCTTTTTTCGTTTTTATTGATTTTGTTTGGAATAATTTCCAAATTTTTCCTTTGATTTTCAATAATTTACTTGTGCACATATTTTCTCATGCTTTGACATTTCTGTGGTTCATATGGTTGCTTGTGTTAGCATTATCAGCATATTTGTCCCTTCTCTTTTTTTTTTATTTATTTATAAATTGTCTGAAAAAACAAATGAGCCTTCCATTTGACTAATATAATTGGTTTTGATTTTTGAATAATAACTTCCAAATTTTTCCTTTGCTTTTTCATAGGCTAGATGGCCAAAGGTTACCATTGTTGTACCTGAACCAATCATGATCTAGCAAACCATAGTGGATCTGATAATTTAAGGATCACCACAAAGCTTTCCACATAGAGCACTGTGTTGGTACACAATGTCATTCTCTGGGACTGCTTTAAAAATAGACTAACGGAGTGTGATGTTGAATGCCATAAAAAACATGAGTGAAACCCTTCCTATCACCAATTGGTTTTAGGAGAGATGGTGGAATTTAGTCCGACAAGTGGTATCAAAGTTAAGTTGTCATGAGTTCGAGTTACAGAAACACCATAGTGAGGGAGGGATTGTTGGTACATAATGCTACTTCCTATGAGTGCTGGCTTGCGAGGCGTGATGTCAAATATCGTAAAAAATATAAGTGCAACCCTTCTTATCACCAATTGATCCGACACAATGATCAAAGACACCAAGTTCTTGCTACAAGAACTGGATGCTGCATAAAGTACATCTCTTGCTGATTATTTTTTCTTGTTTTTACCAGTTGTTTGTTTTTAAATAAGCTCCTTTCTCTTCTTCACAGTGTGTCTAGCTTTCTCTCATCTTCAGATTTCCAATCTTCAGATTGAGTGAAGCATCTGCTGTATTGGTAATTTGTAATACTTATGTAATGAGACGCTAATGAATAATAGAAGGTGGTTTGTTTATACGTCAACGCATGTCTTATTTGATGGGTTTAATGTTATTATTTTGAGGGCGTTACAGGGTTCTGCTGCATCTGCTTCAAATTGGGTTTTTTTTTTTTTTCCTTTGGGGTTTGAATGATATATTTTTTACACATTTGGGGTTTTGATTGCTGGTAATTGCTGGCAATGTGCAATTTTATTTTAATGGAAAAAGCACAGCAAACAAATAATGAGCAAATACTCAATTGTTAATTGCAATAGATTTTCTTATCTGCACAATAATAATCAAACCCATCAAAAGATTGGTTCAGACATCCAACTGGCCAAATTTTTTACGATGAAAATATGGAAATCCTTTTTAATTAACTGGCTGTCTAGATGACTTATCAAAAGAGAGAAGAAAAAAAGTTGTCTAGATCCTTTTCCATTAATATTATTGTCTTAAAAAAATTTAATCTGTGACAACATCAGCAAAAATTCATATACCTCCACCTCTTTAGTGGGTACTTGTATAATGAGAAAGTTGCTCTGATTAACAAAATATGTTAGGAAAGGGAAGTTGCATTTTGTCATCTTATATAACATATCCAAGTCTGCCAATGAGTATGGATATGAATATGTATCAAGTATGGTAAATGTCAATGTACTCACAATTAGTTATTGCCCTGCCAACACCCTCTATCCCCTGCCAACACCCTAAAATCCTGAATTGACAAGAGCGCAATTAGGTTATTGCCTTCTCAAGGAAAGAGGTCAGTGACAAATGATTAAATTAATAGTCATTGAAAGTTTCAAATTTAATTACATAATTTCAAACTTTAACATTATGGAATGTGTTTCTCATGAAATGAACTACATACATACCATGTTTTCCTCATTCTAATACAACTAATAAAAGAGTATGAGAATGGAATATTCAAATAATGGGTTTGTATCACTCTTGTAAGAAAAAGGACCATTCTTGTAAGAAACTGCCCCTTTTTCTCTTGAGTAAAAACAGGGAACATATTTACCTATTCAAGTGCTTTTTCATATATTTCTGCACTAGTGTTTTAATGGCATTTGTTGTAGTCAAAGATTGTGTACTATAACTAAATGTTTAAGTTGGATTTCCATTGAAAATAAATATCTTTCATTTTCTTTGATGTCTTTTCTATTTCTTTTTTGTAGGAAATTAATACTACTTTCACATTGTTAACATGTGGTATGAAAAAATCTGAACAATGCTCCACTTGGTAATCTTTTGCATAGTTCTTTACTTTGTTTTTCATTGAATCTTTTTCTCTATTTGGCCTTTTGGCCTTTACACTTTGTTTTATGGCAGTCAACAGTTTCTATTATTTGTTTTACTTTTTGTGCTGATTTTAGCCGCTTATTGTTTATTCATTTTTTGTAGATGGATAATTATGCCACTAAGAAAGGGAGAAAAGACCTGATAGAGGAATTTGTAGCCCTGCAACATGTTGTTTCATCCATTAATTATGCATGTGCTATGTATATAGTGATTTTACATACTGCATTCAAGAAGAAAGAAATTAGGTTGCAACTACCTAGATCACCTCGCCCCTATGGAAATCAAATTGACCATTTGAATAGATTGGTCAACGATAGTGACATAAATTGTCATGACCAACTTCGGATGAATAGGTGTACTTTTATGCTTTTATGTGGGTTGGTGCGAAGTGTTGGATTGTCTGATTCAAAGTATGTCGTCTTAGAGGAGCAAGTAGCAATGTGTTTTGAATGTGCTTGCACATCATACTAAGAACAGCAAAATTAAATTTAATTTCATGCGGAGTGGTCAAACAATTAGTAAGCACTTCAATAATGTTCTCAAGGCTGTGCTGCGCCTCCATGGTCTCCTCCTTAAGAAGCTTGAACCAGTAACTGCTAATTGTACAAATAATAGGTGGAGTTGTTTTCAGGTACAATATATTTACAACTTTGCTTGATTAACATATTATATTTTTGTATTGCCTATATTAATTTTATAATATTATTTTATTTTTAGAATTGTCTTGGTGCATTAGATGGAACCTATGTTAAGGTTCTTGCCCCTGCAATAGACAAACCAAGGTATAGAACAAGAAAGGGAGAAATTGCCACAAATGTATTAGGTGTGTGCTCCCAAGACATGCAATTCATATATGTCTTGCCTGGATGGGGAGGATCTGCTTCTGACTCTAGGGTACTTAGAGATGTTGTCAGTAGACCCAATGGGTTAAAAGTCCCAACTAGTATAAAAATTATATATTGTTATATATATAAGTACACTATATTTATATTAAACAATTATTTTGTCACATACATAATGAAACCATGTTACATAATTACAGGCCACTACTATCTCGTAGATGCAGGTTACACAAATGGGGAGGGTTTTCTTGCACCATATAGAGGACAACGTTACCATCTTTCCACATGGAGAGAAGCGGGTGCCCCAACAACTCCACAAGAGTTTTTTAACATGAGGCACTCTTCTGCTTGTAACATCATTGAGAGGTGTTTTGGGCTACTTAAAATGAGGTGGGCAATATTGAGGACTTATTCTTACTTTCCAATTAAGACTCAATTTCGTATTATCACTGCATGTTGCCTTCTCCACAATCTCATACAATGTGAAATGCCTATGGATCTTGATGATGATGAGAATGAGGAAATGAATCCTCCTCCTCCAGCTACTGAATTAGGAGATGAAATGATTGATGTTGTTGAAGCATCTAATCGATGGAGTGAATGGAGAACTGCCTTGGCAACCCAAATGTTTAATGAATGGCAAGCAAGCAGAGGTCAATAAATTAGTGTTGTATGATGATTCTTATGTAATAGTGAGAGTTTATTATGGCATGTAATTCAAACCATATTTGTTTAGTTTTTGTGTGGTATTTGTAACAAATATTGTGTAAGTTGATTTGTTATTTATGATTGGCATGTGTGTTATGATTTAAACTTATGACATACATATATATATAGGTATGGATGACACTGGTACCACTAGTTCTCGTAAGAAGGGGAAACCTCGAAGGTTTTGGAATCACCATGAGGAACTCTTCCTCATTATAACCATGAAGGATATAACCGCAAGTAATCCCAGGTGGAAGCTTGATAATAATCAGTTTAGGGCAGGCTTCTACAATGAATGCGAGAAGAAGATCTTAAGAGCATTTCCTGGAACTAATCTTCGAGCCACTCCTCACATCGACTCGAAGATTAAGTTGTGGAGGAAACAATATAGCACTTTTCAAGATATGTTAAAGATAAGTGGTTTCGGTTGGGATGATGAACAAAAGATGGTGCTTGTTGATAGTGACGACGTATGGCAGAACTATGTCAGGGTAAATCTCATTTTTATGTTGTTATTTGCATGACTCTTTACTTATAAATCAATCTATTCTTTTTAATAATTGGATAATCACTTGTGTAGAGGGTACCAGATGCAAAAGGGATGCAAAACAGGCCATTCCTGTTCTATGAAGATTGGCTTATTCTATTTGGAAAGGATAGGGCGACTAGTGAACTGGTTGAGGATCCTATTAATGCAGTTGCAGCCATGGAAAAGAAGGATACAAATGCAACTACAGAAGAAGGAGAATAGTCTCTTGTTGAACAGTTTAGTATGAACATGGGTGAAATAGACTACTCAATGTCTACTGCAGGTAATGTTTCCAACCATGCTGACTCTACTAAAATTGGGAAAAAAAGGGCTCGGCCTGCTGAGGGGATTCCTAGTGAACTATCAGAGATAGCAAAAAATCTTGGATCATTCATTGAGAATACTAATACTACGATGGTGGAGATTGCTCATAGGATACGATATTCATATGACCTATCCCAACAAAGGAGGTTGGTTAGTGCAGAACTTCTAAAGTTGCCAATGAGTAATACCCAAAGATTGATGGCAGCATCTATGATAGTGAAAGATGAAGACAAAGTTGGCTTGTTCTTCAGTTTAGATGAGAATGACAATATGAAATGGGTTTCTTTGCTATTGGAAGGTCATATTTGAATGTGGCATCTACTGTATGATGGTCTTTTCGTATGATGGGTTTCTTTTTGTTTGCTCATGTGTTGGGCTGTTTAAGACTGGTTTTTGTAGCTTCCAATCTGTTTATATGTTGGTCCTATGTTGGACTGGTTAAGACTAGTTCTTGTAGCTTCCAATCTGTTTACATGTTGCTCCTGTGTTGGGCTGCACTATTTTGTATTGTATGCTACTCTCTGCTACTTTTGAAAGAGCCATAATATGCTACTTTTGCTTCTTGTGATTCTGACCACTGTGGGTGTCCCATGTTTTTATATAATTAAGTTGAATTGTGGAGACCACTTGCATCTGTTTAATGTTAATAATTTGAAGGAGTTCCATACATTGGTTTATTCTAGAACAAACTTGTTTAGTAGCTGATGGTTATATTTTAATTAAGTTACTGCGTAATTGATCTGTATTGGATCATACATTCCAGTGTGGGTGCTCTTTAATGTTGTTGGATTGGGGCATGTTGGAGGATGCAGGCTATGCTGTTGGTGCTAGGGTGTTGGAACTTCTTTTCCATCAGGAAAAGGTTTGGAACTCATGTGTGTTAGATACTATAACTTATTTCTGTGGTTTTGATGCTTGTTACAGGTTAATCCCCACAGTCATCAGCTAAAGTTGTGCGATTTTGGGAGTGCAAAGATGTTGGTAGGTCTCTATTCATGGGATTTCATGTTTTTTAATGTGTGGCAATGTTTGAAATTTATTTTCCCGTTGTAGGTGCCTGGTGAACCCAACATATCATATATTTGCCCACGGTATTATAGGGCTCCAGAATTGATATTTGGGGCTACAGAGTACACAACTGCAATTGACATGTGGTCTGCTGGTTGTGTTTTAGCCGAGCTACTTCTAGGCCAGGTGAGTGTATATTTGAGATTGTTTTCTGGAACATTGACAGTCAGCACCTTTATTAAGCTTTAAATTGATGTGAAAGATGCCACTTTACCTTGCAAGAAATCAGGATAGGGACTTGTATGCAGTATACTACGGCACCCGTTAATGAAATATTTGCTTAGTAATAATTGGTTTTGATTACTATTTGTTGATTATTTATTCTCACACTTTTTGAATGTGGTGTATGCATTTAGATGAATGCCTACCATGCTTCTTCAATTATACCCATTTGCATATCATTCTTTAAGATATGTTTCTTCTGCATTGGCCTCGCATTTTTTTTTTTTTGGTAGCTTTATAACGATTTTTATTTTACTGTGCTTTTTTGAAATTTTGAAATTTGTTGATTAATTTATAGGGTTTGGGACTAAGCAGTATATATATATATCTATGAAATTTGCTGATTAATTTGTTGTTGCTAAACTTCATTTATTTCGGAACATGTTATGGGGCTGGTCCTGATTCGTATTGAATATGGTTTGATGTGCAGCCTCTGTTTCCTGGAGAAAGTGGGGTTGATCAGCTAGTGGAAATAATTAAGGTTCTAGTAATTTATTTTTATAAACTTTTATATTCTAATATTTGTTTGGTGCATTCTCTTATTATTATTATTATTTTCTTGGGTGGTTCTGTTACAAATATTGGGGACACCAACCAGAGAGGAAATTAGATGCATGAATCCAAATTACATGGAGTTCAAATTTCCTCAGATCAAAGCACACCCATGGCACAAGGTTTGTTAGAAATTCCACATGGAGGATGCATCTTTGACTCATCTTCATTGATAATAAGCGCACTACTTTCATGATAGGCAAATCTAATGAACTTACATTTTCTAGGTTTTTAACAAGCGAATGCTAGCCGAAGCTGTGGATCTTGTGTCGAGGCTGCTCCAATATTCACCAAATCTACGTTGCACTGTTGTAAGAAATTTGATCTTTGCTTATTATATATGAAATAGAAAAATCATTTTATGTGGACATTTATTAAAAAGCTCATTGTCAATCAACGTTGCATCGAATTTTTTTCATAGAAAAATGAAATGTACAAGTAATGTCATTCTCTAATATCCTAATATAACATTATTATATTATATTTTTAATAAGACATTAGCCAAATTGATAAGTTAATATTGTCTTATGATTTGTCTTTGTAATCAATAGATTATATTGTTATTTTGTTTTGAATCATACATAATTTTCTGACCTTGTCAAAGAAATTGTAAAATGTTGCTTTGAAAGTTGTCTTTTAATCAAAATCTATGACCTTTTCAGTCGGAGGCATGTGCACATCCTTTCTTTGATGATTTGAGGGAACCAACCACAAGCTTGCCAAATGGGAGACCGGTCCCTTCTCTCTTCAATTTCACGCCTCAAGGTGAGTCAACTTAAATTTTCCTTCTTTTTTTTTGGGGGGGGAGGGGGGAGGTTTGATGGTTCTCTTGTTGATCGTGCCAAAATTTCTTACAGAGCTGGCTAGGGCATCGCCTGAATTGCGTCAACGTCTTATTCCCGAGCATGTAAGGAAATGAATTTGTGCCAAGTAGCGGTGCTATCTATAGGCAATGTAGATGGGTTTTTGGATGCTTAGGTATCCGCACTATGCCAAGTATTCCATGAGGCACCATTCTTTGGACTCCCAAAGTATATTTATGATGAAACGCGACCTTAGAGGGTTATGGGTTGCTCGTCAAGCCAGGCTTTAACAAAGAAATGTGTGCCAGAATCATGATGTGCTTGGCTATGTGAATATTTTGTTCTTTTCATCTACCGTTATAGATGAGTTGTCATGTTTTTTTTTTCTTTTTTTGGTATGTTGTAGTTATATGCATTTTGTTTGCGTCCACACTTGCAATGGATACTACTAACAAAACTAGGCGTGCTAGATGGGTTTAGATTGATGCCGTTCAATGTATGCTCTGTTCACTTTTGGCGTTATCAAAGAAATTTAACTATATTGTCATTTACCTATCATTTTATGTATGGGAATATTACACTTCATGTTGATATATCTCATGTGATTGCTGGTGGTGACACTCTGACAATCTTTCAAAGTTGTCATCATACACAATTACAAAAAAGAATGAAAAAATAAAAAAAGAAGAGAGAATAACATTGATAGTTGGATTATTTAATATTTACAAAAAAGAATAAAAACATAAAAAAAATAAATAAAATCAAAAAAAAATCAAAAAAGAAGAAGAGAGAATAACATTGACTACAAATTTATTGATAGTTGGATTCATTAATATTAATAAATAAATAAATAACATTGACTAATTTTTTTTTGATAATTGGATTCTTTAATAATTTAAAAAAAAAAAAAGAAGAAGAATAACATTGAGTAAAAATTTATTTATTCTTTAGTTGGTATAAGTCTAAATTTGATAATAATACAAAAAGGGTATTTGTGGAATTTCACGTGGTTAATCCTATCCCTATCTCTCAAAACAAACATGAACTATTACTAGTCCATTGGTTATCAAACAAACACAATTTTCTTAATCCCCTCACTATTAGTCCCCTCACTAATAATCCCTTCCATTCTACCTCTGAAAATAAACGGGGCCCTATGGCTTAGATGTCACGTATTAATAGTAAATATTTCATTTTATTTTTAGTTATTTTGAATTACACATGTATCGCGTGTCCCAACTGTTGGTGTTTTATAAAATATAATAAATTTTTAAAACTGTTTTTAGTTTTTAAAAATGAAAATAGACACCAAATAAAATTTATTACTATTTTTATTTTTTTATTTTTATTTTAAATGAACATATAAAAAAAATTATAAATATAAATATTATCAAACAAGCACAGAAGCTTTAAGGTGATTATCAAACTCATAAATATTATGTTATAATAGTCAAAATGTTATATTTTGACAATCAAATTCAAGTATACTGCATTTTTCTTGATTTTCTCATGTATTGTTGAATGATAATATTATTACACTATACCAAATGAAATATACTCTCTCCGTTCCATATTATTTTTTCATCTTTTCCTTTTTAGATATCTTAAAATATTTATCCATTCTGAAAAGTCAACACATAAAATTCTAAAAAATTTCAAAACTATTATTTTAAAATAATTATAAATATATTTAATAATGAAACTAAAAGGAGTACTATGATAAATTAATGGACAAGGGGTGCCTGCTGTGCATACAAATGGCACAGTTTTGAATTATTTTTTTTTTTGTAAAAGAGAGTTTTAAAAAAGAGAGAGAGAGAGAGAGAGAGAGAGAGAGAGAGAGAGAGAGAGAGACGTGTTGGTTGGAAACAAAATAAAATAAAACAAAACCTTACAAATTTTCAAAGGCATTTATTGTAGTAAGGACCGATATATACTGACATATTTTTTATTTTATTTTTAAAAATTCACATGAGTTGAAATTTAATGTATATTTATTGGTTATTATGTTTTTGATGTTTTTAAAAATCAAACTAGTTATAATTCTTTTGACATTGATATTTATTAGAGTATAGCTACTTATATTTTATTATTCACAGATAAATATAAGTCATCTGCTATATATTTAGTATTTGGGTCAACTTGTGCTTACCTCAAATCTCACAACTTTGAAATTAATTGGAGAGACTCAAATCAAATCTCACAACTTTGAAATTAATTGGAGAGACTCAAATCAATTAGTTGATTTATCAACCAATCAATAAATAATATGTAATAATACACATCATTGCAAGTAAATTTAACAATAATATTTTAAGGATTTTATAATTTTATAATTGGTTTTCGTAAATGAGAAGAATAACAATATTATTATTATTATTATTATTATTATTATTATTGTTATTATTATTTGAAAAAATTAAAAAAATTATACTTTGACCCTTATAACAAAATAAATCATGAATTTTTAATTTTATCAATTCAAATGCTAATATTTTGATTTATTTTCAATCTCAATCATTTGCACATTTTTGTTAGGTAAAATTAATGAAAAAAATATATTTTAGTTATTAAACTCAATATCAATATATATAAAATATCTAAAATATCATTTCTGCATCAACTTACATAACGAAATTAGGTCAATGATTTAAATTGAAAATAAATTCAAAAATTTAAATTTAAATTGATAAAGTAAAAAACTCACAATTTATTTTGTTACAAAGGTCAAATTCTGAAATTTTTTCAAAATAAATTTTCCTCATTTTTTTTTTTTGGTTAATTTGTTTAAAGTAATGTAAAGAAACCAACAACAGCACACACACCAACATAAAAAATAAAAAATAAAAAAACAAAATAAATAAATAAAAGGAAAAGAAAAACCAAACGCACCAAAATATATCGTTTTGCCGTGCAGCACTCCTTGCTGTACAACAAGGACCCTTTTCTCATTTTAATGATCAAACAGTCCGGAGGAGAAAAGGGTCCCTGTCGTACAACAAGGAGTGTTGCATGGCAAAACGATATACTTTGGTGCGTTTGGTTTTTTTTTTTTATACTTTGGTGCGTTTGGTTTTTCTCTTCCTTTCTTTTATTTTTTTTTTGTTTTAATATTTTTGTTTGTTTGTTTTTTTATTATTATTATTTATACATATATATTGTTTGTTGGTGTGTGCTGTTGTTGATTTCTTTACATTACTTTAAGCAAAATTAACAACAACAACAACAAAAAAACCGAGGAAAATTTATTTTGAAAAAAATTCAGAATTTGACCTTTGTAACAAAATAAGTTGTGAGTTTTTTATTTTATTAATTTAAATTAAATTTTTTTAATTTACTTTCAATCTAAATCATTGACTTATTTTCATTATGTAAGTTGATGCAAAAATGATATTTTAGATATATTTACATTGAGTTTAATAATTAAAATATATTTTTTTCATTAATTCTACCTAACAAAAATGAGCGAATGATTGAGATTGAAAATAAATCAAAATATTAGCATTGAAATTGATAAAATTAAAAATTCATGATTTATTTTGTTATAAGGGTCAAAGTATAAGTTTTTTTATTTTTTTTTATTTTTGCAAATAATAATAATAATAACATCAATATTGTTCTCATTTAGGCAAACCAATTAAAAAATTATAAAACCCTTAAAATATTACTGTTAAATTTACTTGCAATGATATGTATTATTACATATTATTTATTGATTTGTTGATAAATCAACTAATTAATTTGAGTCTCCCCAATTAATTTCAAAGTTATGAGATTGGAGGTGAGCACAAGTTGACCCAAAATATATAGAAGATGACTTATATTTATCGGTGAATAATAAAATATAAGTAGCTATACTCTAATAAATATCAATGTCAAAAGAAATATGACTAGTTTAATTTTTAAAAACATCAAAAATATAATAATCAATAAATATACATTAAATTTCAACACATGTGAATTTTCAACAATAAAATAAAAAATATGTCAGTGTATATTTCTCCTTGCTATAATAAATGCCTTTGAAGATTTGTAAGGTTTTATTTTATTTTATTTCAAACCAACAGCTCTCATCTTAAATTAATATATTTTGATTTGACTTCAAAGCAATAATTATGTCTCACTAAATAAATTAGAATCTCTAGAAAGATTATTATTGTAGGACGGAGCTCTCATCTTAAATTAATATATTTTGATTTGACTTCAAAGCAATAATTATATGTCTCACTAAATAAATTAGAATCTCTAGAAATATTATTATTGTAGGACGGAGGGAGTACTATGAATAATATTATAAATTTATCTTTATTAATTTAGAAATTACTCAAAAATTAATTTCTATCACACTTTACATGAATCCTATGTAAACCCTACAACACATAAATTAATTTCCATGATAAAATTATCTACCCGAAAATTTTTAAGTGGAACAGAGCGGGCGTCTAGACTTTTCCGAATACCACTATAAGTGAAAGGAAAATACCATTAGACATTAAAAAATATTATTTTAGAAACCATAAGAAGCGATTTGTCAAATGTTGATTAAAAAGTTAAAATTGAAGGAATAATTGCAAAACGAGTAGGAATAAAAAATAAGAAATGATTTATTTATTAAATTTGTTGTCGCTTGAATTGGATAAATTTGTGTTAGTTGGACAACTTGGGTTTACCCTTATCTATCATGGTAATCACCTTATAATTCAGATGATCAACATGAACAAATTTAGACGACACCAAATTTAGTGGAGGTAACATTACTGAAAAAATAATTAGGCATTGCTAAGAATATTAAATTTTCTGCCAAAAAATATCAAATGTAACGCCCCAATTTACATGCCCAAATGGTATACAATAGTCATGGCCTTTTAAAGTAAAACTGATAATAAATCCTCATGCTTACATTACATGATGTAAATAGTCTTCATGCGATAATACGATTTATCCAGCGGCAATTAATTAAACAACAAATACCCCAAGGGTTTACAAATTTCCAAGGCTTGAGCCTGGTTACGTAAAACGGTTATTCAAACCCACACATATAAAGCCCTTGGCTTACAATCAGAGTCACAGCAAATGAGCACATTATGCTCTTTACACACACTTCCACGCCTTCAATTAAGCGAAATCATCACACCTTTTCTTGCACAAGAATCCCATAGGGTGAGCATAAAGCCCAATAGAAAAATCCTTAACAAAATATATACATTTTATACAAGTCTCAAGAGATAATTGCGCATGTCATGCCATGCCTTTTGAAAATAAACTATATCTTCATCTTTAGAAAACTATCATGCTCAATGATGTTATGCAACTTCAACTGTTCAAAAATTAACAATTTAGTTTCAAGGGGCGGTAAATACAACTCTGGTGCAAGTAGACTATACCAGTACTACCAATTTGTCATTTTTACCGGTATTAACGGGAAGGCTCGACACCTATCATCTACACCACATTTCAATTCCTAGGCTGATGTCTGCAAGTAGATTATACAAGTACTACCAATTTGTCATTTTTACCAGTATTAACTGGAAGGCTCGACACCTATCCTCTACACCACCTGTCAAGACTTACCACCGTATTTACCCCAAAACTATTTCATGAAAACTTGTTTCTCAACATTCATTTCTAAATGCAAAGTTTTCAAATCAAATTTCAAGGCTCTTCATTATCAAATGAATTGATATGCCAATGTAATTTCACAAGATGAATAAATATTTTTATTTCAATTCATCCAAGGGATAACATAGTTCCCACATTTCAAACATTTTCAACAACTTAGTCATTTCAAGACTGTATCAACATTTTTAAACAACAATTTCCAAAACTTCATCAATTCTCTTATTCCATGAAAACATCATTTATATGTAATAAATAAACAATTTTCAAACATCATTTCTTTTGGCATACAAAATAAATATAACAACATATTCTAAAGATTTTCAACATCTTTCTTAAAAATCCCTAATTTCTAGGTTTTCTCACCAAAAACCATTCATTTTTAAATATTTGAGAAGATCTTACCAAAAATATCTTTCTTTCATCAACATAGTTCAAAAACCCTTAAATTCTATTTTTTAAGGAAAATGAAGTAAACCCACTCTCAAAATCGCTCATCCTCTTGAATCAACAATTAATTTTCAAAAAAAACTAATCAAATGATGATTTCGAAAATTATCTAGATCTTGCAAATATATATATATATATATAACTAAAAAAACATCCCTACCTCAAGCTTGAAGAGAAAACAAGCAAAAATCTAAATTTTCGATTTTGCCGGATTTTGATCTCCACCGATCAAAATGTTGCTCTCACCAAGTATAGCAACGTCCTTCAACATCCAACGCCACAAAGTGAAAAGATGCACAACCCAACACAACCAAACGAATGTTGACACCGTCAAGTTTAATGCATCACAAAAATCCGTGAGAAGTTGTTCACTTATAATCATGGTCCTCACTGATTCACAAAACACAGTACTAAAATTTGGCCATTGCAGTAAATATCTAAATATTGCAGCTAATAAATTTGGCTTAAGATGCATGTTGTGCACGTCTCCTTCACGAAAATTTATATGATCCAAGCAGGTTTGAAGCAGCAATATACTACCCTCGCATCCATATTCAACAAACTGAGAGAGTTCCAAAATCCTTGACAAAACTAGTCCAGGCATAAATCCAACAAGACTAGTGACCAGATCAAGATTCCAATCTCAAGAACTTTTCTCCCACCAAATGTCTTTGCAAGCCATCCCCCAGGCAACTGGCTTAATGTGTAACCCCAAAAGAAAGATGACTGCACCAATCCAGCAACAGATGAACTCCATCCAAATTGGCGTGACATTGGAATTATTGCAATACTCAAGTTCACCTTATCCATGTTACAAATAACAAAGGCCAGTGAGGTTGTACCAATGATTTTATATCTTAGACGAACGTTCTTTCATGGCGGCCAAGTCCAATCAAAACCCAATTTGTGAGAGCTACTTTCATCCCCCAATCGACCCACTGACGTCTGCTTCAATTCCAATTCCAATTCATCATCGACTTGAAGCCCCTTCTTCAGTAATAGTCCAGTGGCTTCTTCCTCGCTGTCTTTAACATTTTCCTTCTTGTATGAAGGTTTAACAAGAAAACGCCAGACTCAAAAGAGTTGAATTGGGTTGAGCCAGCCTGCCCAATATAACGATCAGTGCCACCCCTACCCCCACGACTTGAAGAGTTACTAAAGTGACGAAACCTGGATTCTGTTATCTCTTTATTCTTGAGAAAGAAGGCCGTTAACAACCTCATTAGGGTCCATATTAAAATCTTTGAGCATGGCGTAGATCTCAAGCTCGGGACAGTTTACAATCTCCTTCAAGCTTTGGACAGTTTACAATCTCCTTCAGGCTTTGAACCATCTTCCTCGACGCCACAGGGATTGATTGTAACCCGCCACCATTGTTGCTGCTGCTCATACTCTCTCTCTAGAATCTCAGATCTAACGTAGAGCGATTGCTTCCTCCCTCTATATATATTTCCACTGCCTTGGGTCTTCTCAGCTCTGCTACAGAATCAGCCGCGACCACAGCATAACTCTCTTAGCCTGCGTTTGGTTGTGTTTTGTAAATGTGATTTGAGAGTATGAATTGTATTTTGAGTTTATGGGTTGTAGAATTATGATTTGAGTGTAGAAAATTTGTTTGTTTATGATTTTTAAATAGAGTTTTGAAGATGTATTTTGAATTATGTTTTGGAAGTTTGATGTGACATGTGAAAGGTGAAAATTTGTTTGGTGATGTGTTTTGAAAGTAATTTTCAAAACTTAATTCAACCAATAATTTATCATCAAACACACAACTCATATATCGATATCGATATCTATATTTTTTATCAACAATAATAACCAAACTATTTTTAAAATACTAAAATTAAACATTGATTTTTTTTGTCAATTATTTTTTTTTAGTAATTTTTTTGAATAATTGTGATTTCGAAATAATTTTTTCATTTTAAAATAAACCGATGTCAATTTTTTCTGCCAATTGATTTTTCTATCAATTCATTTATAAAATACGTTTTTAATTTTTTTCTAACATTTTGTTAAAGTCAACAACTTTTGAAAATACATATTAATAAATAAGGGATAAATATACTAACTTTCATATTTTAAAATACAAATCATAATATAAATCTTACAAAATATTATCAATTTATTTTTCATTTATTACATTTTTTGTAATTTAGTACAGATGTGTAAAAGAAATGCACTCTATTATTGTCCACGAAGAGCTCATATAATTGTAGGAATTGACATACGAAAGAAAAGGAGAGTAAAGTATGGTATGAACTCGATCAAAAAAAAAGTATGATATGAACATTTTATTTATTTATTTCTATAAATTAAAATATGACTCAAAATAATAAAAAATTAAAATACATACATAAATATTCTAATCTGTTGAAAAATTATGAAAAAATATAATTAATTTTAACATAAGTATATTGACTTATCTTATAATAAGATCAAAATAAAAAATATTTTAATGTAAAAAAGATAACATTATCATTTTTTTTAATTCATATTCATATGAATGATAAATTATTAATAAAAAATGAAATGCTATAAAAATTAAAAACTTTACTATATTTTCTATAAATCTTATTTACCATATAAATAAATAAATAAATATAGACATATATATGTCTAAATGGTAATGTAACAGTAGCTATCCCTGGTTTTAACCTTGTGTGTCAGCGCTAGGGGTGTCTTTGCTCTCAATGCCTCAAAATTCAATTAACATTGGGATGTCTTTGCTCTCAAAGCCTCAAAATTCAGTTAACATTGTGTTTAAATAGTAGGAAAGAAATCAGTAATTTTTTTTTAATTAACAATCAGATAAAAAAAATTAGTATTGGTTGTTAACAATGTAAAAAAAAAAAAATCTGAATTAAAAAAAACACAATGTTAACATTCAGTTAACATTCAATGTTTAACAATGTGTTTAACATTGTGTTATATTGATTTGAATTCAAAACAAATCAGTATTGGTTGTTAATTGAAATTAAGGAAAAAAAATAGTAAAATGGCCGGTGGGTTCAAACAGTTCACGGAGGACCGGTGGTTCAGACCATTCAGGAATGGAAAGTGGAAGACAAAACCGGAAGAGAGATGGGAAGACCGGGTGGTCGACCGGCCGGATGACCCGGGGGACGACCGGTCGGGTGTCCCAGGCACTGCCACTATACCTTTGATAGAAGAAAGGTTCAAACCGTTCATAATTTCAAATAACAACCGATCTGAAATGGAAAATACGACATACCAAATTCTGATAAACCATTTACGAACTGATTTCAACTTCTCCGAAATCATTTATACATAACAGATGAATGATTTACACTATTCTTGAAGAACAAAAAGTTGAAACAGTTGATCGACTCGTTTGAAATCATTTTCAGATAACAGATGAAGGATAAATGATTTATTTACCAGATTAGTGGGAGTTGGATGGAATGTGTATACTGATTGAACGAGCCACTGTTTGCTCGTCGAATTCGACAATAAATTTGATAAATTTGACCTGAAAAAAAAAATTAGAATGAATTTGTCAAATAATTTCCCTATAACAAAATATGTAAATAATTTTGTGAGTAATTTCACCTCGCAGTCGTCATTGTTTGGTTGCCCGTAATAAGAATCGTCCGCAACGCACAAATCATAACTCAGTTGATTTGTGAAATATGATACGAGTACGGAGCGGGTTGGGTAGACTCATTATTTATAAAATGAGTCTGACTTCTGAAACTCTCTGAAACTCATCCGTGATGAATCTGAACACTAAGAAGCCACCCATGATGAATCTGAAGGACAGGTGTAGATGAGGTTCACGTGAAAGTTGGGATATGATGAAGAAGGCAGAAACGTTGAAAGGGAGATATTTGCTACCAAACAGATTTTCAAAATGTAATTTGAATTAACATGCGGAATCAATTTTTGAGCATCGTATCCAAACGTCATACGCGAGCCCACGTGTTGAAAATTGATTTCAGTTCACAAAACCCTCTCTCTAAAAAGTATCTCTCTTTAATAAATCATTCTCCATCGAAAGAGTAAAATAGACGGCCCATGTGTATGCTTCCTTCCCTCCTGTACACTACTTCTCTCTTTATGATATCCCTAAATAAAATAAATAACCCACTTACCGCCCCACTGAAACATCATCATGATATAATATATACCACCCATAATCTATCATAATATATTCTATTTTCCACCATCACATTTTTATATTTTTTTTTGGGGCTTTACATCAAATGTCTTACATGAGTGTACGGTTTGTAATTTTGTGAAACCCCACACTCATGTAAGACATTTGATTATTTGTTTGGTAGAAAATTTAAGACCTATAATTTTTTTCAAAATAATTACATAATACAGAAAAATTTTAAAAAATAATTATAAAACAATGAATCAATTTACATATTTACCCTTTGGCCATGTTTGTTTCACAACTTGAGTGGTCAAATTGGACGATTATGACTGTGGATTCCATCCACATCATATTTGATAAAAATGGGAGGACAAATTGATAGTCCAAGGAATTTAGTAAACCCCTCAGTAGAGAGATTAACTTGGTTAGATTTTGAATCAGATTATGAAAATAATAAAGAGATTGATCTATTTTATATAATAATTTAATTTTTTAATTTAATTTTTTTTACTAGGGTACTTTTTTATTTTAATATTTATTTTAATTTTTTTAATATAAAAATAATTTATTTATTTATTTATTTTATATAAAAATAATTTAACAATCTCTTTGATAATCATTTGCTATACTATTATCAAAGCAACAAACTTTTATTTAATTTTTTCACTAATAATTCTTATATTATTAATCCCTTTATTAATAATCCTCACGGCTAATCACGTCCAACCAAACATGCCCTTAATTCTTTCCATCTGCCCTCTCTCTTCCTCTTTCAACCCCACCCTCTCTAACCGGCGGCCACCCCTACCAGATTCCTCCGGCCACCGCTCCGCCAGTCCTCGCCCTTCCCACCAATTCCCCTCCGCCACTGCCGCCAACCCATTGCCCATCCACCCCCAACCTTTGCAAAACCAGATCTGGAACCAGATCTCATCGCGCGATCGTGAGATCGATCCACCACGATCTCATGCCAGCGATCTCTCTCTCATCGTGATCTCTCCTCTGTCATTGCGCAGTCTCACGGTGGCGGCGGTGGAGGCAGGGGGTTAGGGTTTGCGGATGGATGGTGGCGGTGGCAATTGGATCTAGCAAGTTATATAACATTTATTATTAGGTAACATACTTGCATATCTTGACTAATTATCCAATTCTTAGCCTCAGTTAACATTTTTTCTTTTTCTATTAGGCTATGTTTGGATTGAGTGATTTGGAGGGAAAAGGAAAGAAATGAAAATTTATGTATTTCTCTTACTTGTTTGGATAATTTAAGTGGAGAGAAATGAAAAGAAATTGAGAGAAATTGAGAGAAACTCTCATTTATCTTATAAGTCTCATTTTCAATCTTTCCAAAAGTGGAGAGATTGGGAGAGAAAAGAAATCACTATTTTCCTAATACCAATTTTGTCCCTATAAAAATAAAAGAAATAAAATGATTGAAAATATAAAAAGATTATTTTGGTAATATAACATAAAATAATTTCTTTTCTTTTCCCTTAATGAAATCCAACCAAACAAGAATGAGAGAAATCACAATCATTTCTTCTCTTTTATTTCTTATTTATCCAAACAAAAAGAAGAGAAATCACAATCATTTTTTTTTCTTTTCTTTTCTTTTATAACTTAAGTAATCATTTCTTTTCTTTTCTCCCGTAGGTTCCCAAACATAGTGTTACCTTGCTCAAGACTGTTTAGTACAACTTCGGCGTACAACGTATTAGGCAAAAATAACTTAAAGGGTTAATTATACTAATAGTCCCTATAGTTTGGGACTTGTGTCACTTTGGTCCTTGACTTTTCAATTGTGACACATTTGACCATAAATTTTGAATCTTGTTCCAAATAAGGACAATTGAAAATATCATTAGATTTTTCAAGGGTAAAATTGTCAATTTGATAAAATATAAATTAATTTGACAAAAATAAATGTCAAAAAAATATTTTTTATTTTTTAAAAATTATTTTTATCCACTAATGATAAAATTATGCAAAATTAATAAAAATTACATGATTAATTTTTTAAAATTAATTTTACATGATCATTATCTAAACACATAATAAAAATTAATTTGGTAAAAAAAATAAATAAATGTTAGAAGATTTATCAATTTTACATAATTTTATTTTTAGTAGGTAAAAATAATTTTTAAAAATTCAAAAATATTTGTTTGACATTTATTTTTGTCAAATTAGTTTATATTTTATCAAATTGACAATTTTACCCTTGAAAAATCTAATGATATCTTCAATTGTCCTTATTTGGAACAAGATTCAAAATTCAGAGTCAAATGTATCACAATTGAAAAGTCTAGGATCAAAGTGACACAAGTCCCAAACTATAGAGACTATTTGTGTAATTTGCCCTAACTTAAATAAGCTTAAAAAAAAAAAAAAAAAAACCATGATCATTTGAAAGCTGAGATGAGAGTCGTGCTTTTAACTTCTGTTTTTAGATTATCAACTTTTAGCATTATTAGCTGCACCAAAAACATAAGTGCTTTTGGATTATCTGAAAGCATTCCTCTGTTTTTGGATTATCAAATGGTTGGGTGGTGTTTTGTTAGCTGCTTTGCATTATTTACTTGCATAATAGAGTGAGCAAGCTTTTGGTAGTTACATGCCAAGAAGTACGCACTAATATCAGTATTTTCTTTTTCCCATGAATCATGTTCTGTTGTAGTTTCTGGAGGAGCTTATTCAACTGATGAGCTACTAAAGCATGGTGCATAAATTTGTTGAGTAAGAGGTAAAAAGGGAGGGTGATAAAATTGTACGATTATGAAAGTACAAGTAGGCAATAATCTGGACCAACCAAGTTGACCCACTCTGCAAATGGATACCTAACAGAACTTAAATCTTGTTGTACAGATGACTAAGTTATGGGTTGACTAAGTTATGCGGTTGTAGGATTTTAGTTTGTTAGTAAAGTTATATTGCGACTAGAGGGGTCGCCACTGCTCCATCAGCTTGAATCCCTCAACTTTTGCCTCACCACACCTTAAGGTATACAATTAGTTGCAATAAATGAATCATTGACAAACTTTCAATTCATAATTTTTGATAAGCTGCATATATTATATGCCATACAACCGCATCTCCTAAGAGCTTATATCGACATTTTATTGGAAAATTTTAGCTTGTTTAATTTAAGGTGTATATAAAACAACCTGGCCTTGTTTCACACTTCTAATTTATAATTGCATAATGTTTTGATCCTTTATTGAGATTCATATCAGAATATTGGTTTAACATATTTTGGTTGGGTAGAATACCTATGCTGAGGATGTCAGCCAGAAATGGCTACAATGGGGCTTGATACTATGTGGTTAGCCTGATCAAACCATTTGAGATAGCCACTTGTTATGTTTGTTGCATCTTTATTGACCTCTACACTCATAGCAAAACTTTGCTTCTGAAATTTGCTTGTGAATGTGAGAGTATTGGGCTCTACTTTGATCCTCATTCCAGTAGGAACAACTAAAACAGCTTGATAAGTGGCTGTACCATCTCCCACATTTGTCACAACCCTGCTGAAGTTCTTTTCTTTTATGGAGCTGGCTCCTTTGGGAAATATGGCGACAAAAGAAGGATAATTGAGGTCTATGGGATTTTGGCTGCAACTCCACTCATTTCTTCTGAGGACAGCGCTCATCTGCTTCTTACTATAGCCGAGGCGACACAGGAACTCAATATAATCTTGGAAACCCATGTCATATATCAGGCCTGGATCCATGGCTTTATTGGGATTGATGTGGCCTGCCCCGAAGCTAGAGGTGTGGCATGGAGTCCAGTCCATTGGTCTTTGAAGGTTGTGCCTGTATTGTCAACTATATTTGCGGTGGTCATGATGGCTGATCTTATGGCTGCCGGGCTCCAATCTTGGTGGACAGCCTTCAGTAATGCTGCAACTCCTGCAACATGGGGTGCTGCCATTGATGTTCCTGAGTAGAGTGCATAATCTGTGACCAAATCGTAGTTACCTATTGTACCGACAGGTTTATTGGGTGCAACTGCTGCCAGAATATCTGCGCCAGGAGCGAGAATATCTGGTTTTAGAACACCTGGGCTAATTGGGTCAGGTCCTCTAGAAGAAAAACGGGCAACCAGAGGAGCTGGTTTTGTGCCCAAGCTTGTCATCATGAACCTCATGCTCTTCACCATCGCTTTTTTTGCCTTGGTTGCATACTCTCTGACTGAAGTCCCGGAACTAGTCTTTAAAACCAGGCTAGGAATGAAGTACTCGTCTGGACCTAAAGCCACATGGTCCGCCATGAAGATGCCTGCATATCCACCTGCCCTAAAAACTTCTATCATTTGTTTAATGACACTAATGTTGCCGCTATTATATAGGACTACCTTACTGTCAACCTCTTTTGGATCCAAAGCATAAAGGTTGCATGTTGCTTTGCTTCGATTACGTTCCCCATAATACAAAGGTGTGTCAGTAATATATATGCTTTCTGGGAAATATGATGTTCCTTCCACAGTTGCTCCATTTCCAAGGTGCATTTTTCCTGCAAAACTTCGGTCAACAGTGCCAGCACCTACCGTCGTGATCCAAGGTGCTCCATTGTATGTTGTGTTTGGACCTCCATCATTTCCAGCCGCACAGATAACAACAATTCCTTTCTCTATTGCTGAAAGAGATGCCATAGCTATGACATCCTTGAAATAAGATGTCTGTGTAAATCCCAGAGACAAAGACATGATGTCCACCCCATCAGCAATAGCTCGATCCATGCCGGCGAGCACATCAGTAGCTGCAGTCTCCTCTGTGCTTGTTGACCAGAGGACCTTGTACATAGCGATACGTGCATTTGGTGCTATCCCTCTGGCTGTGCCTTTAGCGTACCCAAAGTGACTAGTACCAAGTACATGGGTACCCGCTGCTGTGGACGAGGTGTGGGTTCCATGACCAGTGTAGTCTCTTGCTGATTTGAAGTCATCTTCCTTGGAAATTTTTTTGCCTGAAGCATGGAGTCCTTTGCTAAAAGACTGAGCACCAATGAGCTTCCTGTTGCAGGCTGAAGGGCCAAAATCTGTGCCATTTTCACACTTGCCCTTCCATCTCTCTGGCACTGGTGACATCCCTTTGTCTTGAAAGCTCTCGCTTTCTGGCCAAATTCCAGTGTCTATTATTCCTACGATAACATCTTTGCCAAAAGAAGAAGCAGGCCATATGCCAGTTCTACTTTTTAGGCCAAGGAACTTGGTGGTGTGGGTTGTGAAGAGCTTACCAAAGGACTCCTCATATGTTGCACGGTGAGCTGGGGACTTTTCGAGTTCAGATAGTTGAGAGGGTGTGAGCCTGGCACTGAAACCATGCATGACATGGTCATATGAATAGAGTAACTTATCTTCATGGTCAGCGGGAAATGAAGATAACGATTTTAGAGTAAACTTGTGCCATGACTCATGGCTTAAGAAAGTTGCTGGTTTCTGTGAACGGTCCATGTGGATGATGTATGTCTTGTATTCTTCAGGTCCTTCAAAAGCATTACTGACCCCCAGGAGGAATACCAGTAGCCAGGGCAATGCAGGGTGCAAGGGCAAACAAAGAAAAAAGCTGGTCATGGCTAAGTAGATTGGATGGGAAGATGATGTGAAACTGAGTTTCTTATGCTATATAAAGGACTTCCAAGAAAATCTCCCTCTCATTACGTTGATTTTTTCAATCGTATACTTTCTCATGCTTTGAAATTTCTCTTCCTTACCTTTTTAATGGTCCCTAACTTTAATTTCCTTCTTTATTTTGAGCTTGACATTAATATATATAGATAATGATGAAATCTTATTGATAAACCAATGATTTATCAAAAAAAAAAAATTTTTTTTTGGTTGTGTTAGCATCTTCAATAGTAGCCCTTCACTCTTTATCTTTATGTTAAGTATATATCAGCATCTCATTTGACTCTCTGTTTTTATGCGTGAATGTTATTCCTTCAAATTTTTTTTTCCTCTTTTGATAGGTCCCAGGGACACTGGTGACCATGGTTGCACCCAACTTGTAAAATCCTGAGAATGAACCCTCAAGCCTTACTAATGTTGGCTTAGTACTCTTGCTTAACCTTTTTGATTGATATATAGTAATATCTCTCTTCTAATGATGAGAATCTCCTGTTAACAGCATAAATTTTTGTTCTTGGAAGAAAATGATGATGAACATACAAAAATTATTATCTATTTATTTTTAAATCGAGAATTTCGGATGGAGCACATCTAGTGCTTCTTGTAATCATGTTTAGGGTCCATACGAGACTTATGTTATGCATTCTATATGATAGAACATTGCTGAAGAGATTTTAGGACTCTAGTAGTTAGCAGTATTTTGGTTACTTTTTAAATTGCTAAACATATGGTGTGTAATTGCCCATGGATCATCTTATGGATTAAGTTAACGTTATGGGGTTATCATTGTACACGGCTTTATCTAGGTCCAGAAGACACGGTAATCAAATAGTCAAGGACTCCTAACGTTAAGTCTTCGTAGGATTGTCAGTCTAGTAGCTTTTCATTCTTCAATAGAGTTGATTTTACAATAATTTGAGAGTTTGTTTGTGTGAATTTGATTGGCTGTTGTTTAATGTAAAGTCTTTGTAGGATTAAGTCAGTCTAGTAGCCTATCATTCTTCAATAGAGTTGATTTTACAATAATTTGAGAGTTTGTTTGTGTGAATTTGATTGGCTGTTGTGAGTGTAAAAACTATCCTCTCTTCTTCTTTGTTAGTGTCACAGCCTTTGTTTATACCTCCTTTATAGCACCAAAACCCTAACAAGTCAAGCTTAAGTCAATACTAACCCCGTCCTCTACCTATTGGCATTCAATTTGATTATCAAAACCTTAAATTACTCATTTGTTTTACTCTTGAATAGGCTGTGTATTGAAAGTTTGGCAAGCTTTATCACTTCTGTACGAACTAATTTTAGCTCTTTTTCCTTTTAAAACCCCAAGACTGTGTTTGAATCTTAGATCTGAGGACTAAGTTGTAGAAAGAAAAAATGAAGAGTGAAGGGAAAAATGAATGAAAAGTGGATTAAGTTAGCAGTATTTTTGTAATATTTTAAATTGCTAGACATATGCTGTAGTGGTCACCCATGAATTTTTACCAAGGGTTACATTGTTAGGTTATTATAAAAGGCTTTATTTAGGTTTAGAGTAGACTGGTTATGATAGTAAAAAATGAAAAATGAGTGGGAGCACTAATTAGTGCCACCACTAATGATGTGGCAGTGGGTGGATCCACTGCCACAATGTTGTTGTGTCTTTTTTTTTTGAAAAATGAGTGAGAGCACTAATTAGTGCTACCACTAATGATGTGGCAGTAGGCCCCACCATGAATGATTTGATGTTTTGGCCTTGGTGTTGTATTTTTTTTTCTTTTTTTATTGAGTGCCATGTCATTAGTGATCTTTTTAGAGCTCCAAAATTAGTGGTCTCTATCATTGTTGTTGTTTTTTTTTTTTTTTTCAAGTAGATGCCACATCATTAGTGGTTGCTTTAGAGCTCCACTTTTAGTGGTCTCTATCATTGCCCTTAAGCTGTCACGTTTAACTAAATTAATTTTTAGTTCTTTCCAATCTTCAAACCCTAAAAATCTTCTGCCTTTAAGAACCCTAATCCTATAATATATTCATGCCTTGAACCCATTACAGCCTTAATTCTTAAGCAGCCAGGAATGCAAAAGAATCAAGGTCATCCACATTCCTTGTAAGTTGTGAGGTATGTCTTTAATATATAATATACTTTGATTGCTTCTAAAATTCTTGCATAACTGTTTTTGCGAGGACCAGAATATTAGGTATATGTCTAACCATTTGTAAGGCTAGGTTTTAACCCCCCACCTCTCGTGTGAGAGTGATTGGGTGTTGCCATCGAGGTAAAAGCCCTTCGGCTTGCACTACTCTTCTTGAATGGACGGTAACTTTTGTTATTTTTAACTGAAGTAAAACTTGTAAAACCTCATCAGTTGACCAAGTTGTTGATCCTGTTGCTGGGAACAGTAAGTCTTGGTGGTCTAAAAACCTAAAAAAAAAAAAAAAGAGTGAAGTCTTGGTTTTCTATGGTCTTTTTATTTTCTGGAAAGTAAAGAATAGGTGAGAAACTTTTAAATGTATGCATCATTAACTTAAGCACTACCGGGGAAACCATCAAGAAGATACCAACAAAGATGAAAGTAAAAAACAAAATATTGGTTCACACTTTCGCAGAATTTGATTGGTCTAAAATTGTGAGCTTCTCATTTAAAAAGTGTACACTACTTAAAATTGTAAATTTTATTATTTTGAATTAATTAAAATTTGTATTTTATTCATATTTTAATAGTGTGTGAACAAAATTAAACTCAAAATAAAAGGGGACTTGAGCTTATAATCTACGCCAAAGCAAGACCCAAAAGCCATTATCCAATAGCACATCACATGGGAATACACTGGTATGCAATTGGCAAAACATCACAATCAACTAATTCATCATTAACAATTGAATCATTCAAGCCACATTGCTATGAACACATGGAAAAGAGTCTTTGTGGAATATGATTGAAACAGCCATTATTTTAAAGTTATGATTGAAACATCCATTATTTCAAATTTTCTAGCTACGTGTTTGACGACGGGTTATTTCTAGTATTTTTTAAATTATTTTAAAAATTTGAATTTAAAGAGTGATTCATGGAAGAAAAATTAAAGAAAGAAAAAAACGAAATGAACATAGCCGAACCTTAATATTCTTCATGATGTCTTCAATCCTATTTCAGAATGTAGCTTCCATGGGTTAGAGTCAAGATTTGATAGAAGAGAAGCATCTCTTTTGAGGACACCACTACTAGTTTACCTCTTTATATTTTTCATACAAAATGTTTTTTTATTATTATTTTTTATTTTTTAATTTTATCCATGTGTGAAATTATTTTTAAAGACAAAACATTAAAATTAAATATATTTTATTATCTTTTTACACCCATTGCAGTTCAATTCCTATTACTTTTCTTCCATTCTCATTTTTTCTTCTCTACTACATATTTTTTTTTTTTTTCAAAAAGTGAGAATTGTGTTTTGATCATATAAGAAAGCAATAGATGAATAAATAGTGGTGAAGAATCATCAAAAAAGTGGAATGATGAGTTTTTTTTAATTTGTTTGGTAGATTTTTGTTTCATTTTTTGAGGAAATTCTTCGACTTTTGTTCGGTGTGTCAAAATCGAATAAAATAAAATAATTCGGAATCACATTGCCGAACAAAAAAATATATGTCCAGTAATCCAGTGGCGAATAAAAGATACATTTTCAGTGACTTAAGACCGAATGTTTTTAATTTGTTCGGTTACTCATTACCTTACATTTTCAGTTTTATTTTTTATATTTTTGTAAATTTTTTTTGCTTAGAAGGATTATACTTCTATTCATTGCAACAATGCAAGTACAATCATTTGGCTGTTGAACATCTTGAATGACTTATTTGCTAGTAGATTATCTGATGAGGAAACATTATTGTTAGTTGACAAGTTAAAAAGTATGGTACGACTAAAAGAAATATTTATTACATTGAAACGAAATGATATCTTTAATGCAACAACAATGAAGATAATTTACAATGCACGCAAAGCGACAAGTGGCTGGACAAATTTATTTTAGTTCGACAACATGACATTGGAGTAATCCAATTTGTATAGTAATGTATTATCGAGCAGACACTTTACAAATGGACTCCAACTAATTTCTTGTTGAAGTAAAGTAAAATCATCCAATCAAACAACAATAAATGACTGAAAAAAATTAGTTTGTCTGGTAACACGGTATTGGAGTAATTCAAATTCTTTAACATTGTATTACCAAAAACTATTGGTGTAAAAAGACAAAATTGAAAGGGTTTTGAAGAGTTTTTACTTTAGAGTTAGTTTTAGCAGTGTAATTGGTGTAATGAGAATCACAATTTTATATTTTAGTAATGTAATAAAATAAAAACTGTAAAAAAGTAAATTAGCGATATAAGTAGAATCGGTGGGTTGGGGTTAGCAAATGTTTTTGCTTTCGTTGTTTTGTTAGTTTTATAGCTCTGTTTAGCTCATGATTCAAGTGCCTAAGCAAGTGTAGCAGCTTGATGAAACATTTCTTTAGTTTTGAATTGGCTTGATGCGGTTTTATTGATTTTTAACTTTTGTTTTTGTGTTTTCATTTTTTTTAGATAGCAAATTAATGAGTTCCATGGTGAGGGTTACGTACATGTGACGTGTGGTCAGCTACGTCATTGTGTCTCTATCTTTTGCTTAATTGAGAAGAAAAAGAAAAAGAAAAGTTAAATGGTTTACACCTTACACATTCAAATTTTATTTTGATTCCTTATGGTCTGCCAACTAGATGGAAAGTGATCAGGCGAGGAACATGTGAGCACGTTTGGGAGACATCAGAGAAAAAAAATAATAATGACACATTCTACTTTCACTCAAATTTTCTAACAATGGGGTGATGATAGATCACATTGCAATGGAGGTCCGATAACTTAATTAGCACAATTAGAAGTGAGATGAAACTGAAATTCAGTTTTTGAAAATATAATTTACCCAAGATTTTGTTGTTTCTTGGTGCAGTTTGTTAGAGCTATTTATAACTTTTTTGTTAAAAGAATTTGTGTTAGAATGTTTAATATAATTTCTGTTTGTAAGGTAAAAATAATTTAACTAGTTAAAAAAATTGATTATCTGAGAAGTTTAAAAAAAAAAGCTCTTGTAAGTTTAATTTTTTTTATTCTTATTTTTAATTATCAATTTTCAATTTGAAAAAAACTAACATAATGAACCTGGACCTATTAAACTTTATCTGGCTTAAGATTTTGTAATGGCAACAGAATCTGACATACATGAGCAGATAAACAACACTGTTAACTTTTTTGGAGGGCTATTCCTTTGCGAGCTTTAGTGAGAGCACCTTAATGGACAAACCCTAGTTGCCTTGACAAAATGGGAAGTTGACATGCAACTTTCATGATATTTAGCATCTCCTTTTACTCGAAACAAATATTTAAGTGTGATAAAGTGTATTAATAAGAAAATTGGAGTCCAACTTTTGTGTGTGAACTGTTTATTAATTTAGTGAATGTATGTGGGTGTTCCAATGGATTAGCTAAATTGTGTGTTAAAATGTGTGTTTTAGTGTTTAAAATGTGTGTTTTAGTATGCTCCAAATGTGTATTATGTATAGAGAGAATAAAATAGATAAAATTTAGCAATGGACAATTGGAATACATTGCACCTGTTTGGTGCTATGTTTTAACCCCTCTACATAAGTAGTGGAGATTGTTAGCACCTCAGCGGTTGTGTGTGTAAATTAAATGTATAGATAAAACAAATAACAAAACATAAATAAATAATCTAGAAAATAATAAATTAAATTCTGAATTAATTGTTTACAGAAACTCTAAGTCGAGACTTGTGTTGGACAGAATCTCCTTAAAGTATATTTCGCCCTCGCTCGGTGCTTCGAGATTTAATGTCTACTTCCCAGGATGCAATGACTACTACTTGGTTTGTAGCACTACAAACTCAAGTTTGGAGAACCAAAACTATGCTTTAACTCTCTCTTTTTCTTCCTAAAATTAAATGGTAGACAGATGCAGAAAACAAAAAGATGGAAAGGGAAGAAGAAAGACGAAACGCTCAGGGAAAATTGAATGAATGAAATGCTGGAATGGCAGGCTATTTATAGAAGAACATGTGGCTTTTCAGAATAGGTTTCAACAGGTAGAAACCTGTTCGGAACAGAAATAGATTTGTTTGGGTGGAATTCAACAGATATGAACCTGTTCGGGTAGAGGAAAAAACTGGACAGATTTATTTTGAATTTTGAAACTGAAATTCAAAAATAAATAAATAAAATACAAATATTTTTAGCCCAAAAAGATAAGTATTGGGTCAGACAAACCTAACCCAACTTTCTACCATGCACCCACGCCCAAGTCCAGCTCGACAGGACGGATGGCGGTGAGGCTTGCTTGTGTTTTGTTTTGGGTCCAATGAGTCTTACCCACTTTGCCCATCCACAAAACTTGGGTATCCCTTGGGGCCCCATCCCAAGTACGGCAAGTTAGAGTTTATATATCCATATAAATCCTTAAGCATTTTTAATGTGGGACAAGCACATTTCACAAATATGTAGGAAACCCACCTAAAGCCATTTCTACGAACCTGAAAATGCACGTTGAATTCTTATTCATCCGGAAATAATTTTGAGCAACCAAATACACGATGTTATTCACTACGCGGTATTAAACATGAACCCAATTAGAAATGTTAAAAATAACGCTTGGGTCCTACCTTAATTAATGCTTAAAGTTAGAAAAAAATAAAATTTTATAAAGCCATATTATAAAGCCATTTCTAACAATCCCCCACATGAATGGAATTCACGAAATCGAACATGCAACAAAATGCAGATAAAGAAAGAGTATATTAAGAAGATATACCACATCTAGATAGGTAGCTTTTGGCTTTGAACCTCCTCTAGTGAAAGCCTATCGGACTTACTGGCTAACCAGTGGACACAATATCTTGAACTGTTCAGCTGTTTGTGTAAGCTAAGACAATATACTACACATAGTGCATCCGCAGACACAGTTTGGTTCTTACGGTTGTATTCACTTTGGCCCTAAACAATATCTAGTAATTCATGAGTGCTCTAGAGAATTTAGCCTTCTTAATTCTCACAAAACCAGCCCAATTCACACTCATATAGGTGGCTTCTTATTAAGAGTATCCTGCAATACCCCACTTGAATGTCCAAGCTATAAAAATCATTAAAACCAAAGTTTATTCTACTAACGCTACATGTATCACTCTTCTTATCATAGAAATGGGTAAGAGTAAACTTCCTTAGTGATACATGAAGTCATCCATAATTCAGTTGTCTCTTTGAACCTAGATCTTGGGACCTCCAGTCATTTAGGTTGGGTTACCATTATGGCGACTTTTAACTAATAGGCTTTAATCACATTCCCCTCGATAAATGGTATACTTTTTCTCTGGCTAGCCCTTTAGTCAATGGATCCGCAATATTATCTTTTGGCTATATATATTTTATGGAAATTATTTTATGTGAGAGCAAATGCCGAACGGTATTATGTCTTCGACGAATGTGTCGAGATTTACTGTTATACATACATTACGAGAAAATATACTTTTGGCGACCACTTTTGCCGACTAAAAATATTTTGGTTGCCAAAAGTTATGGAATTGGCGACCAAAAATTATGTTAATCGGCAAAAGTACAATATTTACCTACTAAAGTTTTTTAGTTGGGGTATATTGATTATTGGTGACCCAAAAAAAAAAAAATTTAGTAGCTAAAAATGCCACAAATGGCGACTAAAACAAATTTAGTGGCTAAATTTGCCACAATTGGCGACTAAAAAAATATTTTAGTCGTTGTATAGTTAGTTTTGGCTACTAAAATTATTTAGTTGCCGAATAACAAACAAAAATTAACTTTTTATTTTTGACGAACAAATGTTTGGTTGTCAAATATTTTAGTTTTGGCTACTAAAATTATGTAGTTGCCGAATGAAAAACAAAAATTTACTTTTTATTTTTGGCGACTAAAAGTTTGGTTGCCAAATATTTATTTTCAGTGAGTAAAACAATTTTTAGTCGCCAAAGAACTAAAATATTTGAAGGGAGACATTTCAAATTTTGGAGGGATTTATAAAATATTTTCAGTGACTAAAAAATATTTTAGTTGTCAATAACCATATATATATATACTGTCACGACCCAAACCCGCCCCTATGGGTTTAGCACCGTAATCGGCCAGTAATCCGAGATTACCGAAGGCCTGCTTAACAGTAATACAGTAATATAGAGTACAGGGGCTGGCGGAAACCAAAACAGTAATTAAAAGATGTTCAATGAGCTGTGACAGTCTGTATGCAAAAAGACTTTATATATATATATATACAATCAGTACCAAAACAATATGTACAATATATACAATCATTCAGGACAGGGACTTAATCCCTATTAGAACAGTACAGTACAACATCATTCAGTCTATACAAAACATAAACAAAAAGGGGGAAAACTAAAACACCCCAAAAGCCCTAGCTTGAAGGACTTGGAACCTCTCAGTGAGGCATGTTGGTTGGCTTGACAAAACTGGAGTTTACCCTGACGCTTCTAGCAATGGTCCGGTGCCTGTACACCTACATGTATATATGAGCAGTGAGCTAAAACCCAGTGAATAACATATGCGTAAAGAGGTTAAGAATGAATGCCCTTTCAATATTGAAAACAGTCATTTAAACAGTATATCAGTCATTCAGTTTGTGGCTCATATTTCGGGCCATAACAGTCATTCAGAAACTATAATAAACATATGTGGTACATCTAATAGCAAAACAGTACAGTAGGTCTTATCAGACCGAACAGTCAATTGATAGCCATCATATCAGTAAACAGTAGTGGTTCCAACATGGGAACCGACAGAGATCTCTGTGACAGTAGCAGTGTAGTACAGTAACAGCAGGTTGCTATGGATGCCACGAATACAGTTCACAAATAGGACATCATTCATTCAGTAACAGTATCATTTCAGAAAACAGTACAGTTCAATTGTTCAGAAGATAATCATTATTGAACATATCTTTACAACATTGTTACTCACAGAGTTCTGGGCTATAGATAAGCTAGTACGTGTCCTCGGATGCCAACCCTACACAGTTAGAGAGTGAACACACACTAAGCTACATAGTTGGGAAAATAATAACTTAATCCCTAATTTGCCTCGGTGTGGTTCTACATCAATATCCTTATTAAGATGCCCTAAACTAGGCCTAGGAATGCCTAGGATGAAATGAGGATGCAAAGATGCACTTTAAAAATATTTTCAGAATTTTCAAAAAACAGAGGTCCCACTCTAGCATGGGTTTCCCCGCTCGAGCGGACATGCAAACAAAAGGCTCCGCTCGAGCGTACTGCAAAAGTACTGGATGTGTGAAAATCACGCTCGATGGGCGCTCGACACCCGCTCGAGCATGTGACACAAGTCCTCGCTCGAGCGTGCAAAACCCCGCTCGAGCGGACTGTAAACACAACAAAAGTGCTGGATACACAAATTTCCCGCTCGAGCGCCACTTACCCCACTCGAGCGGGAGTCCAAAATCTGGAATTTCCAGATTTGAACCTCAAGCTCAAAATCAAGTTTTAATGCATCAAATTCGATCCCCTTGGGCCAATTTTCTGGAAAACACTTGTAAATTCATAGTTTAACATGATTCAAAGCTCAATTTGTAAAATCAAGGCCCAAAGGTAGTTCAATTGAACACAAATTCAAACAAATTCCATGAACATGATGTAAAACATAACATGTATGAATTAAATCAACTTCAAGCTTCCAAAACATGAACAAATGAGCCAATTCTTTCTATAACAAGATGAATTCATGGACTATACTCAAGATATAGACATGCATGTGAGGAATTTCCATGAAAACAATTTTAAACTTCAAAATATATACATGCATGCATGATCTAGCTCTCAATTCAACATTGTAAACCAATTCTAGACTTAGATGACTAAATTACCATGAGCCATGCAAGAATTAACTTAAATTCACAAACAAGAAGGTAAATGTTCTACCTTAGGTCTAGAATGCAAGATATACAAGCTCAAATTGCACAATTAGCCTTCAATTCTTCTAGTTTCCAAGCCAATTCTCAAATGAAGCTAAGTTTCTCCTCTCTCACTCTTTCTCTCGGTTTGGTCTCTCAAGGATGAACAAGAATGAGATGCAAGACTAAGCTTTCAACAATATTGGTGAAGTGGCCCACTAGATGGCATTTTAGTAAATAAAGCCAACTTATGTAATTTATCAATATTTAATCTAATTTAATCATACCAATTCACATTCCAATTAAATATACCTTAAAATCATATAAATTTTAATTAGCACAAAACATCAATCGATTTCAGATTCGGCCGCCGATAAGGCCTTCAATTTACAGTTTAAAGCATAAAACATGAACAGGTAATTTAATAGTCAACAGATAGAATTGCATTCAAACTAGCACAATCAATCAATCAGTTTAATAATTCAGCCAGTTAGTCAATTAACATGCTTAATCATAGATTAGCACTAATCAGTAGTGTTATCAGTAAACAGTGGTGAGGGTTGTTACATATACATATTCTTCTTTTTCCCATTTTTTTTTGCCCTAAATTGAATTTGTTTCTCTGAAGGAGTTCTCTCTTCCCTAATTGTGGGTCATCGATCTCAATCTCTCAAGCCGCTCTGTATGTTCTTGCCACTATCGCCGACACCACCTGCGGTCTTTGCTGGTACATCTGACTGTAAGCCTCGTAGTGGTGATACCAGACAGCAACTCATCGGTAGCGGCTGGGCTAGGGCTAGGGCTAGGTCTAGGGCTAGGGCTCCACTCCGATTGAGCCACCGGTTTAACTAATTTGATGGTGGGTCCACCGTCGTTCTATGGAAACAAGCCGACCATGCTTGATCTTCTTGGGTTGGGGATTGGAGCTGGTGGAGCCTCCATTGCTGGCTTCTCGACTTTGTTCACTTCCATTGGAGGTGGGCTTGATGTTGCAGTGGCAGAGCCAGGAAATTAAGTTAGTGGGAGCACTTATTAATCACAATTTAAAAAAAAAATAAAATCATGATCAACATTAAGATAATAATAATTTTATGAGCTAAATTTAAGCATAAGAAGTTAAAAATCATTATTAATAGGAATAAATTAAAATTCTATAATAGTATGTAATAGCTCGGTGCGGGATGGTGATGCAAGTTCGTAATTTTAGCACAAAAAATTATGGATCAAAATTCCTAATTTTAGAAAATAAAATCACATCATTTATAGCACAAATTATTATAAAATCTATTTAATTTTTATTTGACAGAAAATATTAAAGAGATGATATTGCTTATAAATAATGTGCTTTGAATTGAAATTATTATATAGTCTTAGAGTACCATATGGCGTTGCCTATGTGATGTTCAAAGCATGAGAAATAACAAATCACACAAAATAGTTTGTCAACTACCTGAAAATAATGAGTTAATTATATTTTATTCATAAGATTTCCCACTACATTATTGGTTTAGACTACTACATAAACAATACCACATAGTACTCCCAAAGTATCAAATAACTACTTATGAACAATACAATAAATCCTTGGCCAAAAAAAATATTAAAAAAAAAATACATTTTTTGTCCACCGTCATTCTATAGGAACAAGCCGACCACACTTGATCTTCTTGAGCTGGGGATTGAAGCTGGTGGAGCCTCCACTGTTGGCTTATCGGCTTTGTTCACTTCCATTAGAGGTGGGCTTGATGTTGCGACAACGTCGGCTTCATTTGGAGGAGTGAATTCCTCGACTGAAGAATGTTGGAAAGGTTCATCTAAAATTACATTTTCCCGACCAATTTTGCAGACTAACTTTTATTTAGTCGCAAAAAGTTTTCATTTGGTGACTAAATTAAAATTTGGTAGGCAAAGGTTTGGAGTTTTGCCAACTAATATTTTTTAGTTGCCAAAATAGGATTTTCTGTGACCAAAATTGAAATTTGGTGGGCAAAAGTGGGAATAAAAAAAATTTAACGACTAAAGTAATTTGGTCGCAGATAATAAAACGACGCCATTTTGATTGTTATTCAAGTAAATTCAAGGACAATACCGACCAAACAATTTTGTGGGGAAAAATTGCCCTATATCAACAGAGTGAATTTTTCAAACTCTTTATACAGTATATACCGCGCACCACTCCTCATACGCACCTCATCATCGATTCTCCTGCTCGATTGCAGTCACCAAAATTGCTTCTCTTCTGTCATCGCAGTCGTCTGTGTCGCTTCTTCGACCAAGCATCAGTGGCGCTTCAAGAAGTACTTGGGCCTCCATTGTTAGGTATGTATTTTATCTCTCTCTCTCTCTCTCTCTCTCTCTCTCTCTCTCTGTATTTATGTTCCATTACTCCTCTTACTCACATGGTTGCTTTCTCTTTTCTTACCTAACAACACCACCATCACCATTTTTCTGCTACTACCAGTTCGCCAATCTTCAAACAACCCTGAGATCAAGCATGGGTCCTCTCTCTCTCTCTCTCTCTCAATTTCTTTATTTTCTTTTGTTTTCCCTAATTTTCAAAACCAATTTTTTTGTTTTCCCTAATTTTTAAAACCCTAATGAGTGAATGTTTGAAGGGATGGCCTCAAATCATACTCTCTAGACAATGCAAAAAATGAAAACTGATATATATATGTATATTCTTGTTTGTTTTGGTTGGGATGATAGAACACATGCAAGTATACCATATTTGCTTTATATAATTTGCTTATTAGTTGGGAATTTTGTGTATCACTATTTGTATGATCTGGGTTATCCTTGGATAGCATGATCAATAATTTGTATCATATCGATTGCCTTGTATGTACATAAATATATATATATATATATATATATAAAGAGGTTTGATCTTTTTCTCTGTAAAAAGGAGTCTTTTTCATTATTTTTTGTTTTGTTTTTTTTCCTCCCAAAAGGCATATTCTTTGGGGTTTTGTAATACTTTATCTTTCAACACTGCTTATTAACTGAACGAATATGACTCACGCGAACTAATTGCTCTACGGATAGAGAGTTGTGACTACTTCTCGTTTTTGTTTGTAGATCCCACAACTGGGTTGACAGTCAATGATCCTATTTTACAAACACACAAGGTAATCTTGTTATGTTTTTTTTACAATATTATTGTTAGAATTTGAGTTGTTATAGATCGAACATTAAATGCACTAACATTTAACTTGTCCATTGACATTACAGCCTTTGTCGGTGGAGTTGGGTCCTGGAATCTTGGGGAATATATTTGATGGTATTCAGGTTTGTAAAATATATGCTTCTTCATATTGTCCAACTTGAATGTTGTCTAAACAAAAACATTTTGCAATTGGGTTTTTTATTATTAGCTTGTCTTAAGGAGGACATTTACCCACTGACAATCCATTTATTGTTTAAAAATTATGCAGAGGCCTCTAAAGACCATCGCAAAGCGATCTGGTGATGTGTATATCCCTCGTGGTGTCTCTGTCTCGGCCCTTGACAAGGATACCCTTTGGGAATTCCAGCCTAAAAAAAAAAGGTAATCAAAGAGCGTTTTACTTTAGTTGTTAAGAGACAATTGTTATGGCTTTTGTTTACATTAGAGAGCTAGAAAGACTTGTGCTTTATAGTTCAACGTCATCTGTCGGTGGCAGGTGAGGGAGATCTTGTAACAGGGGGAGACTTATATGCTGTAAGTTTAACAATGCTTAACTTAGTTTACAGAAGTTTAAAAGTGCTTTCTGTAAAATTCTGTTGCCATATGTGTCTGGCATTTTTATTTTGTTGTTCTTCATCTAAGGTTACCATGGTTAAATCATTATGCAAACTATTTTTTAGAACAGTTTAGTGCAGCACCATGTTGCACTTCCTCTTGATTCTATAAGAAAGATAACCTACGTTGCACCAGCCGGTCAATATTCATTCAAGGTTTGTCTAATTTATTTATTTATTTTTTTTGTCATTCAACATTGGCTATTCTTTGTATGACGTCCTTAAGGTCAAGTCAGTAATCTTTTGAACTATGTTTTATTTGCATTTACCATGCACCTGGACAATTTTGACTCAAATATATATGGTAGGAGTTTGTCCCTCCCATGCACCAATCCTTGAGTAGAAACTATATCTCTAATCTATATCTACATTTATAGACAATCATATAAGGATTTCGAAAGCTTCAAGTCCACCACCTAAATCAGTGATTGTCTTGAATTCTTTTACAATGAAAGCTTCATTAATCTTCTAGTCTTCAAAATAAATCTGAGGGTTTTCAGATTTAAATCAGATAAAATATAAAAAGAAAGAAAGAAAGGCAATACTCATCTTACTAGACTTTTTAGAGTAGAGGCATCAGTGCCTAATCAATGTATCAATACCAACATTATAATTTTTTTTTTCCTTTTTGGTTGACTAGGAGGTTCATAATTACAAAACTTAGAACAAGCTCCGCAACGAACATCCAATGGCATCAACATTATAAATTTGTAACAATCCGGTCAGGAATATCATAATACTATATAATCATGTCTGTAGTTCCTGAACAAGATTTGCCAAAAAGATATGCCAATAGAATTTCTCTCTGAATGCTTCTCCTTTTCCCGAACCTACAAACAGAAAAGATTATTCACACCAGATCCAACAGTGAAAACCAAAATGAATGGAAATGCAACTAAAGACAAGTCAAAACTGCATGCTTAAAATGGACTATAGCAAAAGGAAGCTTAAAGGGGAAAAAAATTTACTACTGTGATAATAATCTCGTATAGCAAAGAAAACAAGCATAGATAACATAGCAGACTCAATCATAGGCTTGAATCCTCCCTTGAGCCAAGGACAAGGACATTTTATTTACCAAAAACAGGCGATGACTAATAAAGAATTATAAAGATTTAAATATGAACCAAAAATAGCCACTCTTGTCCATAATCTTGCAAGTTCTCTCTCATGCTAAAAAGGGCAAGCATGTAAGCACATGGAAATAGAGCAGTCCAGTTGATTTTTATGGAAAGTATCAAGCTATGGATGTATGACAAATACTTAATTATCTATAGTATTTATTATATAAAGCCTACAACTAAAGTCGATGAAGCCTTATAACCTTTATATGAAGCCTATTTTTTTTTAAGTTGTGTTGTGTGAAGTTTGTGAAGCATTGTCTGTAATTGGTGACACAAGTCGTGCCTTGCCACATAATGCTTTCCAAAAAAAAAAAAAAAACTCTAAACTATTTCGTTTGTAGATTTCATAGCACATAGCTCGTGTGTGGATAACCACTAGCAATTCATATTCTCAATTTTGAAAACTGACCAAGAACTTTGGATTTTAAACATAAAAAAAAGGTATTCCATATGAGTCCTACAGAAAAAAGCCAACAGATGAAACTAAATGCCAAAAGCAAATTAGTAACCATAATTAAACTTAAAGAAACTAACCCTGAATATAATTAGAGCAACAAAAAAAAGGAAGAGGAGCAACAAATAAAAGAGGTCGAGAATGCAAGAAAACGTAATGAGATGCAAAAGCAGATTTTTGGACTTCAGAGCATATTGGCGCAAGTAATGGAAAATCTCAATCCACCAAAGTCCCCACCATAGCTAGTCATGGTAATGGGTAACTGTGTTAAACCAGATTGCATTATATTTATGTTCAAATTAAAGGCAAATAAAAATGTTATGAGAATATTACAGAAAAAATTGTGAGGCAAAAAGGGGAAAACATGTTGAGTCGGTGGACCCTGATAAGTACTGTTCACTCAACCTTACTGTTCACTCAAACACTGGGTCCAATGGGGGGTTTTGGGTACTTTCGTAATTCCCATGTGCTTCCATGTAACCCTAATTCTATAATAATAAAAAGATGAGCGGGCGCCTCTTTTTGGTTAAGAGAGAGTTGTATTTTTCTAATCATAGTGAAAAATCGCAGCAGTCGTGGATGTAGCCCTATTCTGGGGTGAACCACGTAAATCCTTGTGTTCTTGTGTGTGTGATTTGTTTGATTCATATTTCTTCTTTGTTTGTTATTTCATGTCTCACCGATCTTGGTTAAAAAGGGTCAATTCCTAACAACTAGTATCAAAGCATTGTTTGAGTGGAAGCGATGGCTACAGACGAAAAGGTTAGAATCAATAAATTCAATGGCACAAATTTTGTCTTTTGAAAGATGTAGATTGAAGACTATCTGTATCAGAAAAAACTGTATGAGCCCCTTTAAGGGGCAAAACTAGAAAATATGAAGGATGATGAGTGGACTCTTCTTGATCGCCAAGCGCTATGTGTTATTTAGCTAACGTTGTCTCGTAATGTTGCGTTTAACATAGTAAAGGAGAAGACTACAGCGGGTCTCATGGTGGCACTCTCAAACATGTATCAAAAACTCTCTACCTCCAATAAAGTTTATTTTATGCGTAGATTGTTTAATCTGTGGATGACAGAAGGTGCTTCGGTGGCTGAGCATCTGAGTGAATTCAATATTATGGTAACACAATTGAGTTTTGTATCTATCAAATTTGATGATGAGGTTAGGACTTTGACTATTCTATCTAGTTTGCCAGAAAGTTGGAATGGTATTGTAATGGCAGTAAGTAATTCTTCAGGAAAAGAAAAGTTAAATTACAATGATATTCGAGATTTAATTCTAAGTAAAGAAATTCGCAGGAGGGAATTAGGGAAAACATAAGGTTCTGCCCTGAATATAGAAGCTAGAGGAAGATCAGCAGAGCAGGAAAAAACCCAAACCGCAACAGATCAAAATCCAAACACAGAAGCAAGTCAAGAACTGGAGAGGGACGGAGCTCCTGGAACTGTGGAAAGAAGGGACATCTAAAGGGAGATTGCCCGACATTGAATAAGAACAAAGGTGATCAAAATCAGAAGTCTGCTAATGCTGTAACGGATGAGATTTATGATGCTTTGATCTTGAGTATTGATCGCCCTCTTGAATCTTGGATTTTAGATTCTGGGGCATCATTCCATTCTACTTCATAAAGGCAAATCATGGACAATTACATTGGTGGTGATTTCGAGAAGGTTTATCTAGCTGATGATGAACCTTTGAAGATTGTAAGTAGGGGATGTAACAATCAAGTTGCCAAACGGATCTGTTTGGAAGATATAGAATGTCAGACATATGCCTGGTTTGAAAAAAAACTTGAATTCTGTTGGCCAACTTGATGATGAAGGTCATGTTGTAACCTTCGTGGGTGGTTTGTGGAAAATCACCAAAGGAGCCATGGTTGTTGCTCATGGTAAAAAAGAAGGAACCCTTTACATAACTACGAACAATAGGGATGCAGTAGCAGTTGCTGGTGAGAAGAAAGACTTAAATTTGTGGCACCAAAGGCTTGGGCATATGAGTCAAAAAGGGATGAAGGTACTTGCATCTAAGGGGAAACTGTCAGATTTAAAATCGGTGGACATTGACTTTGGTGAGGATTGCATCTTTGGCAAACAAAAGAGGATTAGTTTTTCAAAAGATGGCAGGAAATTGAAGTCAGAAAAGTTAGAGTTGGTTCATACAGATGTGTGGGGACCTGCACCAGTTTCATCTCTTGGAGGATCATTATACTATGTTACATTTATCAATGACTCAATGAGAAAGGTATGGGTTTATTTTCTGAAGCATAAATTTGAAGTTTATACTACTTTTAAGAAGTGAAAAGCCTTGGTGGAGATTGAAACAGGTTTGAAAATTAAGTGTTTGAGATCAGATAATTGAGGAAAATATGAGGACAATGAGTTCAAGAAATATTATGTAGAAAGTGGAATTAGAATGGAGAAATACTGTTCGAAAGACACCTCAACATAATGGCGTTGTAGAACGCATGAATGGAACTCTGAATGAACATGCTAGAAGTATGAGGATACAAGCCAGATTACCAAAGATGTTTTGGGCAGATGAAGTTAACACTGCAGCATATCTGATTAACCGTGGTCCATCTGTTCCATTAGATGGAGAGTTATCAGAAGAAGCTTGGAGCGGTAAAAAGGTAAATATTTCTTTTTTGAAGGTATTTGGCTGTGTTTCATATGTGCATATAGATTATATTTATAAAAGTAAACTTGATCCGAAATCTGTTAAATGTACTTTTATTGGGTATGACATTGATCAATTTGGTTATCGGTTTTGGGATGATAAAAATCAGAAAATAATTAGAAGTAGAGATGTCATATTTAATGAGAAAGTAATGTATAAAGATAGGGATAAGTCTGCATGTGAATCTGAATCTGAATCTGTTACTTGTCATGAGCATGTCGAGTTAAAGGAGATTAGTGAGAATGATTTGAATAGTAGGATTCAGAATAATCCTTAAAATCTTATTCCACAAACTGAGCCACATACTCTTACTCCTAAGTTGAGACGGTCAGAAAGAGAGTCTAAACCTACACAGCGTTGGTCTCCATCTTTACATTATTTGTTTTTTTCTGATGGGGGTGAACCTAGAAGTTATGATGAGGCTTTGCAGGTTGATGACTCAATCAAGTGAGAGTCAGCTATGCAGGATGAAATGGATTCATTCATGGCAAACCAAACATGGGAGTTGACTAAATTACCAGTGGGTAAGAAAGCTTTGCATAACAAGTGGGTTTACAGGGTCAAATAGGAACATGATGAGAGTAAATGCTACAAGGCCAGATTCATTGCAAAGGGATTTCGGCAAAAGGAAAGGGTTGACTACACTGAAATTTTCTCTCCAATTATGAAGTTGACCACTATCAGATTGGTGCTAGGAATTGTGGCTACTGAAGATTTGTATCTTGAGCAGATGGATGTGAAGACAGCTTTTATCCATGGTGATTTGGAGGAGGAAATTTACATGAAGTAACCACAAGGTTTCTTGGCACGTGGCAAAGAGGAGTTTGTATGTAAACTTTGAAAAAGCTTGTATGGTTTGAAACAAGCCCCAAGGCAGTGGTACAAGAAGTTTGATGGGTTTATGTGTAGTAGCGGTTTTACAAGATGTCAAGCAAATCATTGTTTTTATTTGAAGAGGTTTGACAAAAGTTATATTATTTTGCTCTTATATGTTGATGATATGCTCATCGCAGGATCTAGTATTGAAGAGATAAAAAGATTGAAGAAACTTTTGTTCAACCAATTTGAGATGAAGGATCTTAGAGTTGTAAACAAAATCCTTGGTATGAGGATTCACAGGGACAAGGCAAATAGTACTTTGAAGTTATAACAAGCTGAGTATGTCAAGAAAGTTCTCAAGAGGTTTAGCATGGATGGTGCAAAACCAGTGAGCACTCTATTGGCTAGCCACTTCAGACTTACCAAAGAGCAGTCTCCGAAGACCGAAGAAGAGCAAGCTTACATGGAACGTGTTCCATATGGTTCAGCTAACGGTAGCATAATGTATGCTATGATTTGTACTAGACCAGAAATTGCACATGCAGTGGGAGTGGTTAGTAGGTACATGAGTAATCCAGACAAGTAGCATTGGGAGGCAGTGAAGTGGATCCTTAGATACTTCAGTGGTACTACAGACATGGCATTTTGTTTCAGACGAACCAGGATCGGGTTACATGGTTATGTTGAAGCAGACTTGGCTGGTGATATGGATAACAGAAAGAGTACTACTAGTTATGTTTACACATTGGGTGGTACAGTAGTGAGTCAAATTTCACAGTTACAGAAGATTGTAGCCCTTTCTACAACAGAGGCTGAGTATGTTGCTATTACTGAAGCTGGAAAGAAGATGACTTGGTTACAGAATTTCTTAGCAGAGTTGGGTAAGACGCAAGAGATGAGTATTTTGCACAGTGACAGTCAAAGTGCTATTTATCTTGCAAAGAATCCAACTTTTCATTCTAGGATGAAACACATTCAACTGCGATACCATTTCACTCGTTCACTTGTAGATGGCGGAGTTTTATCTTTTGAGAAGATCCAAGGCAGTAAGAATCTAGCAGACGTGTTGACGAAGACAGCCACCATTAACAAATTGAAGTTGTTTGCAACTTCAGTTGGCTTTCAAGATTGATGAAGGAAGATTGAGTTGTTGCGGCTTTCCTCTACGTGATGAAGATGATGGAAAGCTTGTGTTATCAGGTTCCAAGTGGGAGATTGTTAGGTCGGTGGACCCTGATAAGTACTGTTCACTCAACCTTACTGTTCACTCAAACATTGGGTCCAATGGGGGGTTTTAGGTACTTTCGTAATTTCCATGTGCTTCCGTGTAACCCTAATTCTATACTTATAGATAGATAAGGGGGGTGCTTTTTTTAGGTTAAGAGAGAGTTGTATTTTTCTGATCATTGAAAAACCGCAGCAGCCATGAACGTAGCTCTATTATGAGGTAAACCACGTAAATCCTTGTGTTCTTGTGTGTGTCATTTGTTTGATTTGTTTTTCTTCTTTGTTTGTTATTTTGTGTCTCACCGATCTTGGTTAGGAAGGGTCGATTCCTAACAAAACAGCCCATTGGGGGGCAAAAATTAGAAACAACACTGAAACAACCTCTATATCGTAATGGTCACCTCGACCTAGATTCAAAAAACTGATGTCTTCAATTCCAGTGTATATTCTGCACACTAGTCTATGAAAATAAAACAAATTGGTCAATTTCAATGTATATTATGTATATTATGCACACTAGTCAATTTCAATTTCAATTTCAATTTCAATTTTAATTTCAGCCTCGAAACAGTCTCGATATCATAACGGTCACCTCAGCCTATATAGCATGCAGTGCGTCGATAGGACGCACAGTTAGATATGTACACCAAAAAATGTGATAAAAAAGGAGAAAACGGGCCGTTTGGGGCCAACAATTGGGAACAACCTTGAATCAGCCCCCATATCATAACAGTCATCTCGGCCTACATTAAAGAAACATGTGATAGCAAGTGGCGTGTCAATAGGACGTACAGTTGGATATTTAGACAAAAAAATGTGATAAAAAAAGGTAAGAGCGGGCCATTTGGGGGCAATGCTACCCCTGCAGGCAACCAAAGCTACTGGACCAATTGGTTTTCTATGTCTAAAGTCTTACAGTAAGCTTCGTCCATTGTGTTTTCCCTCATCCCATTGGTGAACTTGGTTACTTTTACCCAAGGTTCCTTTTAGCATCACACCTCATAAGAAGTTTGTCAAAATTACCTTATTCTAGGGGCAGGTCTAGTTCATTTCCTCACCCAAATCCAATTGTTTTGATACAAAGTCAGTATTAATTGTGTCTTGTTCAAGTTTTCTAATCCACTGCATATAAACTTCAAACTTGATAGTTGAAGAAAATGGTCTGCTAGTGCTAAGAGTTTTCTCTTTGTAATTGTTTCGTTTTGTTCTCTCTCCTTCTTTGTATGAAGACTTCTTGTCCTCTTTCATTTTTCTGATTTATAATGAAACTTTATGTTGATGTTACAAAAAAAAAAAAGAAAAAAGAACTTAAAGGAGTTTTTGTAAGTTGTGTTGTGTGAAATTTGTGAAGCATTGTTTGTGATTGGTGACACAAGCCGTGCCCTGCCATATAATGCTTTCCAAATTACAAAGTCAAACCATCCAAAATTTTTGATAAGAAATCATTTGAGGTCAGACCTCAGTAATCTAACTGTTTTTTTTTATTTTTTTTTGAGAAGTACCTCACATTAATCTATCTTAGTGGAAATAATGTGTTGAAACACTCCACAGATGCCTTATTCTTGAGAAGTTATCTCTAATTAGTCTTTGTTTACTTTGATTGCTCATTATTTCTTTGTTTTATTGGTTTTATGTCAAGGTTTCCTGCATCCTTACATTTAATTACTTAACTGGATTTACATATGATCTTGTAGTTGATTGTTGTTGTTTTGGGTCATCTTTGGACCTCTAAGTAAGTTTTGGAATCTAAATTATGTTGTATTTTCCTCGGGTGAAGTTAATTTGTGGAATTTTTCATGAAACTTAGTTTCTGTGTTTGCCTTTTTTAGCAAACCATTTTCTTTAACTATCAAGTTCGAAACAGCCTTGAAACAGGTCCCATATCATCAGATATAAAAAAAAGTGATAAACAAGTGATAAGAAAGGCAAACACGGGCTGTTTGGGGGCAACAATTGGAAATAGCCTCGAATCAGCTTCCATATCATAACAGTCACCTCAGCCTAGATTAAACAACTTGTGCGAACAAGCGGTGTGTTGATAGAATGTACAGTTGGATTTTTAGACCAAAAAATGTGATAAAAAAGGCAAAAACGGGGCCGTTTGGGGGCAAAAATTGAAAACAACCTCGAAACAATCTCGATATCATAATGGCCACCTCGATCTAGATTAAACAAACTTGTGATAGCAAGCAGTGCATTGATAGGATGCACAGTTAGATATGTAGACCAAAAAAATGTGATAAAAAAGGCAAAAAAGGGCCGTTTAGGGGCAACAATTAGAAACAACATCGAATCAGCCCCCATATCATAACAGTCACCTGGGCCTACATTAAACAAACTTGTGAGAGCAAGCGGCGCGTCGATAGGACACACGGTTACATATTTAGATTAACAAATGTGATACTCTCAACCTCATATCTTCCACTCCCCTCTTACGCTTACCCTCCTCCAAGTAAAAGTTCAACCAAAGCATTTTGAATTCAGAATTATAAAGCCTATTTTAACTTAGTTTCCATTATTGAAGCACAAGTCAATATTGGCAAATTGTGGACCAATAGTTAGAATTGTAATGTTTATTGGATATATACATATGAATGATGTTGTTTTATTTAAAAATGGTATTGATAGTCATTTAATTTGTTCATGTTACCTTACTTTCCATGGACATTTTTCATTTTTCATCAAATTTTACAATAAAGTGATGTGCAAATATTCTCATAAAAAGTAACTCACATTATTTATGTTTTTGTTTAGTACAGATGGATGTACTCGTGCATGAAGCTAAATTGTACATGACTAATTGGCACTATACGCATTTTTGGAAGGATTATATAATTTTGTATAGATGTGTATGGAAAAGATTTGGGTAGACTAGTAGTTATATTTTTGGATGGGTGTGTATGGTAAATATTTGGGTAGACTACCAATTATATTTTTTGAAAAATGCGCATGGATGAAAATTTAAAACATAATAACAAGTACTTATTATGTTTTAAATTCTTATTATAGATGGATGTGAATTGGATGATTATATATATTACAAGCAGAATTTTAATTGGAGGAATATGTAGTTTGGAATTACTTGTGGATGGAAACTTATAATAGTTGCTGACTTTCATTAAATAGGTTCAAGATTGGATGATTTATATATTTTGTTAAATGTTCATGATTCAGTTGAATTGTTGGTTTGAATGATTATTTCAAATTCTAGATTCTATTGAATGGATTAGTTTATTTTGTTGGATGTTGGTGACAAAATCTTGGTTTTGTTTTTCTTATTTTGGCGACCAAATGATTAGTCGGGAAAGATAAGTAAGACTTTCACCGACTAAATAAGATAGGTGAGAGGGTACATTTGGCGACTAAATAATTAGTCATTAAAATTATTAATATTGGTAACCAAAGGATTTGGTCGCTAATAAGTCTATTGGCGACTAAAGTTTTAGTTGCGCAAACATTCTTTTTGGCAACTACTATGTTTGGTCGTGAAACATGACAATTGAGGACTAACATGTTTGGTCGTGGAGTGTGACAATTGGCGACCAAACTTTTTTGTCGTGGAATGTAATAATTGGCGACCAAAATTTTTGGTCGTGGAATGTGATAACTGGCGACCAAACTTTTTGGTCATGAAATGTGACAATTGGCAACCAAACGTTTTGGTCAGGAAAATATAACTTTTCACGACCAAAGTGTTTTACCCACTAAATGGATTAGTCACAGTAATGATATATTTAGTGACCAAACTTTTAGTTAGCAAATCCAACTTTTTCCCGACTAACAAAAGATTTAGCCGCTAATTACTTTTGCCGACCCTCAATTGGCAACCAAAGTGGTGACCAAATAAAGTAGTCGCGGATAACTTTTGCTGACTAAAAATAGACTTTTACCGACTAAATTTTTAGTCGGCAAAAGTGTAATTTTTTGTAGTGATATGATTCTGTGCCCGTCTTATTGCTGATTCACTATCACGGTGAATGTATATAGATAGCATAGGTTTAGGCCACATTGAAATGTCTTCTAAGAAATTACGAAGCCATTTTGCTTCTTTTCTACTTTTATCTAATGTGATAAACTCAGATTCCATTGTTGACCTTGCTATGCATGTCGGCTTAGAGGATTTCCAAGAGAATGTAGCACCTCCCAGGGTAAAGACGTATCCACTAGTGGATTTTGAGTCTTTAGTATCCGATATCCAATTTGCATCGCTGTACCCCTCGAGTACTGCTGAATATTTGGTATAATGTAAGTCATAATTCTGCGTATGTCTTAGATACCTAAGTACCCTTATTATCGCTTCCCAATGATTTGATTCTGGATTACTTGTGTACCTACTTAATTTGCTTACAGCATAGGCTATATCCGACCTAGTGCAATTGATTAAGTACACCACGCTTCCGATTATCCGAGAGTACTCTAATTGTGATATGCCTGCATATGTATTTTTTGACAAATGAAGACTAATGTCAACAGGTGTTTTAGCAGGACGGTCGTCATGCTTTCCAGATTTCTCCAAAATCTTCTTAACATAATGAGATTGAGATAAAGCATATCCTTAAGATGTTCTAGTAATTTATATTCCTTGAATTACATCTGCTACACCTAGATCTTTCATGTCAAAATTTTTGTGCAAAATTTTCTTTGTGAATTTAATCATGTCATTATTGCTTCTAATAATGAGCATGTCATCCACATAAAGACAAACTATGACATAGTGTCACGACCCAAACCCGCCCCTATAGGTTTAGCGTCGTAACCGGCCAGTAATTCTTGAATTACCAAAGGCCTTTGTACAGTCTATCACATATTAAGGGGCTATAGAAACAAATATATAAAAATATTCATAGTCCATTAAGCTGTGCTGACGTAAATGGGATAGAATTTTCAAAAACTCATATATGTACATGTGACGTCATAGATATGGTAGTCTTATATCACCTATTTACACAAATAAATTCAAAAGGAGACTTAGCCCAAAGTACAAATAAACCAAAAACTTGTTCATATACCAAAAAAAACAAGTCTTATACATTTACAAAACATGACCGTATGACTTTCGGAACCTCCTCGAGAGATACAAGGGTTGGCCGACAAAACAAGCTCCAGGCGGTCATCATTGTGCTTGGTCACGCGCTTGATCACCAATATACATATGTAGCACGCGCCCGCGAGGGGCCCTCGCTATAGTTCGGACTCGATTTTGTTTGCGGTTCTTAATCTGAACTAAAGAGTCCAAATCTAGCAAATCGTTTTGAGAAACAAATTTTTGAAAAGAAGTGCCAAACATGGACTGCTTTGCCAGATACAGAGTCGCCACCTAAATATTTTTTTATGGGGGAATTTAGGAAACCCTGACTCGGTGCCAAAGGCCACGTGTCCGTCATCACCAAAGTTGCCTCGGCTCGGGAACTTAGGTACGATCGGGGAAGGTCAGCTATGAGCACCCCCTCTCGCCCGGTCCGAAGACGGGCCTCTACTAACCGTGATATTCTGTTTTGAGAACGTTAAGTGCTCTTAAACCGGTTATTAGCCTAGAATTACTATGTTATGCGCACAACAAACAAGTATAGACTAGATTGCCTAATTTGGGAATAAGCATTGCATATCCGTTTGTTTTTGGAAAATGTTTTGGAATTTGCTACTCGCAAGTAGGCTAAAATACGGATTTCAACGAGTTTTTCCAACTCAGACAATCTAACCTTCACCCACAGGCATTCAAACAGTTTATCACATAAGCATCTAGCCACATGGTAATCATGCTGTTATGGCAACACTCACACGCATGCGGTATGCTAAAGCATAAATGCTTACCAAGTACTCCGAGCCAAAACAAAAAACTAGTTAGCCAACATGCATGGTCCTAGTTCATGTCAAATTAACTAATGCAACACATACAGGATGCAATTAGAGTAGGCTCGGCTAACCTAAACATGGCATGTGAAATGCAATCAATTGATGCACGTATTCAGTTCGGAATTGAAGTACAAATGCAGTTAGCATGACGTACCGAGCCTGGTGCATGCAAGACAAACGTATGGATGCACGCATGCTAAGCATAAGGTATGCTGAATTAAACATGCCCTAGTCTACTATCATAAGCAGGTAAATAAAAGGGGAGAAAGAAGTGGGGGTTGGAAGACATGCACACACTCACCCACACTTATTACAAATTCGCCCTCGCTCGGAGGGACCAAAAGAATAATACAACGACCGAAAGAATAATACGAATTAATTAACTCGCAAGCTAATTAATTATTACAAATCACCTAATTAATTAACAAATTAACTAAGCATAAGAAAAGCAATAAAAGGGGCCTCGGGAAGAGGGTTCGATGCGCGCATGCTCGGGTCTTGCTCGGAAGTGCACTGCCATGCATAAGCTGCCTCTGTTTTCCCTGCACTGCCTCTTGGAAGATTGCCAAAGTCTCAGAATTGCTTCCCTGGACATTGGGAGACACCACCGGCTGAGTAGAATCATCACCGGCTGTGGTGTGTAATCATTGGCTGTTGATGAAGCTATCGGCCCAGGAAGGATTGCCGGTCGGCACTAAACACTGCCGGTCGGCAGAAAGTTCCTGCAGAATCTGCAATTGACAGCAACAGAGGGCAAGGCAGAGCATGGCAATGCAATTCAAGCAATGTATGCACCAATCACACCCCTTATCATGTTTATGACTCAAAGGGATATGGTTCTTGGTTCTCGGACCACCAAGCGCGCATTTCAATGTGTGATGGCCCAAAGAATCAAGTGTGCATTTTTGATATGGAATGCAATGCACATGAACAAACCAATGAGACTCAACCTCTATCACAAGCATTTCAAGAGGCCAAGCATGCATGCAAATGGAATGCAATCCTAGGCATGTGAGCTAAGGATGCAACACGGCAATGCAATGCATTCATGCAATTATGCAAGCAAATATGCGAGGCAAACATGCAAACAAGCAAAGGGTGGAATTAAGCATGGTTTAGACAGCTCTAATTAGGCCCAAAATAGTGGCCATAAGTGCTATGGAATGAGGACTAATGGCATGCAAACATGCATGCAAATGATCTCCAATGCTTCAAGCATTAAAGAGCAATTCTCAAGCACAGTTAAGAGGATGCAAACATGGACATATGGCATGCAAGGTAAGCATTGAAAATCATGTTACAAAAGGTGCTAAGCCAATTAAACAAGATAAACAAGGCATGCAAACAAAGCCAAAAACCCAAGACAAGCCAAGAGGCTTAAACCAAGACTAAGTCAACCAAGCCTCACAAGGCTAAGAGGACTTAAAATAGGTCTAATGCGAACCTAAACAACACCCAAGGGACACCTAGATGGTATCTAAGTGGCTCAAATTCAAAAGCATACACAATGACCAAAACATGGAGCATGCAAGACAAGCTTTCAAAGCTTCAAAGAGGCATCCAAAGCAAACATACAAGCATGTTAAAGGGACTGAAATATCATGGCAAATGGTCCCAACCCACTGAAATAAAGCGAGTAATGCATGCTATACACTTACATACTTAAGGCCAACAAGCCAAAATGCAAAGGGGCTATACTAAACATGTCATGGCCGACCAAAATGACTAAGGACAGACCTCAAACATGGCAAAATAAGCACAAAAGCTTCACAAAGCTAAGCCTAAAACATGCTTGAACAATGGTTTACAACCTAAGGCATATTAAGGCCTAAACATGGCATTACAAGGTAGATATGCTAGGCATGCATGGTGTACCAAAACCAACATACAACAATGCTATTTCATGGCACAATAAGCATAAATAACAGCCAAGACATGGTCAACATGAGGCTTAACTAGGTGCTCATTAAAGAGGCAAAAATGGCCCTTTTCAAGGACAACAAGGAGAGGGGGTTGCCCTCTCCTTCTTGGGACCTCAAGGAACCATCCTCACCTCTGAAATCCCTCAAGATTTCAGTGGTGAGGAGGCCCAAACACCAAGGTCTCGGAGCTCACACAAAATGGCACAAAATGGAGCCTTACAAGGCTTAAGAGGGGTCAAACAACCTCAAACCACAAAACACTCTAAACAAACTATTTAGAGGGGCTAAAAATAGAACTTTTTTATGTTATACACTAAGCTCAAAAACAGTTCTAAGATAGGCAAAAATAGTATGCAAGAATGGGATAAAAAGGGGTAAGATTGTTACCTTTGTTGACCTTCTTCACAAATGGTGGACCAGCCCCTTCCTTGAGCTTAAACCAGCCCCAAAACTCCAAGAACAAACCTCTGGCCCTTCAAGAATCAAGAAAAGGTGTAACACTATGTGTTTGTGTGCAATAGTAAGACACAAATACACTTAAACACACACAAGAGAGAGATATAGAGATAGGATATGTATGAAACCCTAACCCTAGAACTCAAACCCTAAAATGGCTGTCTAAAATGTCTAACCCTAAAGCCAAGAGGGGAGGGCTCCTTTTATAGAGAAGCCAATCTTGTAAAGCTTACTCAAGAAGCTAACAAGGAAGCCAACCCTCCATACACCATACACGTGTATGGAGGGGAACAAAATGCAAGCCAGCTGTATTAAAATATCTGCAAAAGTAGATGAACAGTAGTCGGCTGCTCAAAATTGCCATTTTGACAAAATGGACTGCCGACAGGCAACAAAGAATGCCGACCGGCAATATACATTGCCGATGGCAACAAAACACCAGTCGGTGGCCTCTGGCCATGGCCGGTGATGTGTGGGGATGCCTCACAAGGTATTCCTTGCCCCTCCAAGGCAAAACACAAGTGTTTGGTGCAAAACCAGACACTAATCAGTCGAGTTCGGAGATCCTGAGGCAAGGCGCGTAGCCGAGACCTCCGGGAACTCCAAACGAACACAAACATGGATGATCACCGGGTGTTCAAACGGTGACGTCCAAGTCTTGAGGACGGTCAAAAATGGGGTGTTTACAACATAATATAATTAGTGAACGGAGGCCTAGTGAATAATAACAGAGTAAAGGGTTTTAATTGAATGATATCCCATATTAGATTCGGAAATCAAAGTTCATATCAAAAACAGATTTATAGTCATAAGTAGAAATCAGAGTTCGTGCTTAATCATACGTGGTACACCCATTAGCGTTAACAGAACAGATATAGATAAATACAGAACAGATGATGGTTATGTATAACCAGTTCCATAAAGAAACCTTCAGATCCATGTAACAGATAACAGATATGTTGAGCTCCATAATTGAGCCTCCGGTATAGATAACAGATAACAGACATATTAGGTTCTATGATGGAACCTCCGATACCGGGTAACAGCTAACGGATATCATATAATGCTAAGGATGCCATGAATACATTGTCAGAATTGGACAATCATTCATTGTACATAACTTATCATTTCAGAAAACAGATCCTAAAACAACATACAAAAATTAAATAAAGTTGAATATAACTTTACTGAGTTATTACTCATAGATGGCTTCGGAAGTAGACAGACAGAGCAGACAAATCAGATAGCTTATGGCGCATGACCTACACAGACATAATAGAGACACAGATTGAAACACACACCTGGATAGTACTTAACTTATTGCATTTCGTTCTTAGTGTGTTTCTTTGTCTTATCCTCATTATTATATCTTATTCGTGGCCTAGGAATGCCTAGGATGCAATGGGAATGCCAAAATGAGTTTCAAAACACTTAGTCATTTTTGCTGAAAATAGGGGTCTCACTTGAGCGCAACTTCCTTCTCTCGAGCGGTCTGTAAACTTTGCAAAAGTACTGGTTGCTTGATTTTTTCGCTCGATGCACTCTCGACAATCACTTGAGCGTAAGACTGAAGTCCTCACTCGAGCACAACTCTTGTCGCTCGAGCTGTCTGCAAAACTTGTAAACTTTTGGGAGCATGAATTTTACGCTCGAGCCAACTTTTGATCGCTTGAGCGAAAGTGCAAAAATATAGAGTGGTCGCTTAAACACAGGTTCTATCGCTCAAGCGGAGGAGCAGAATTCTAAAATTTCCAAGTTTGCTTCCAAGCTTCAAAACTCAAATTCAAAACCATTAAAATCAACCCTTGGGCCTCAAAACTTGAAAAAACAAGTCTAAACTTTGAAAACATTAAGAATTCAAGATCATTTCATGAAATCAAGGCCCAAAAGCATGTCATTTGCTCAAAATCAAACTTGAATTGTATGTATGTAGAACATGCATGAGTTATTATGAATTCAACCTTCCAAAACATGATCAAGCAAGATAAAATGGCATGAAACTTGATGAATTCTCAAAATAAAGGTAAGATGGACACATGCATGAGAGACTTCTTGAAATTAAACTCAAATTGTGATGAAATTGGACATGCATGCATGGCATGATCTATACGCCTTCATTCTAGCTCAATTTCAACTTAATTCTCTTGTATTCATGAACTCACCAACTCAAAAGCAAGACCAAAGGCTTGAATTCTTACCTTATACCTTGGATTCACAAGTGTAGAGGCTTAAACTTCTAAACTCTCTTTAATTCTCCAATAATTCCTAGCAATTCTCTCATTCTCCCTTGTTGAGCTCACTCTCACTCACTCACTCTCTCTCTCTCTCTTACACGTTTGTAGCTCAAGAAGGATGAAATGAGTGTGTAAAATGTATACAAGGGTCCACTAGTGCCTTATATAGGCTTGGATTAAGGAATTCATTAATTAGACTTAATTGAGCACTAATTATTCTAATTATCTCATTTCGAATCGAATTTCAATTAAACCTACCATAATATTCTAAAAATTCCAATTAATTCATATTTCAAGTCAATTTCGTGATCAGATGTCGATGAGGCCTTCAATTCGCAGAACAAAACAAAAACACAAATAGATATTCCTTCAACAGATAAATATAAACACAAATAATGCAATGCACATGTAATTAATTCAGGATTTCATCTTAATTACTTATTAGGCATACTTAAACATGGTTTAACAGTTAATTATGAGTTGGGGTTGTTACACATAGCCTCTGTCTGTGCGTCTAACATAGACGCATTTGTCACATTCGTTTATCTTAAAACCATCCAAAAGCATAGCGTCATCAAACTTTTCATGCCATTGTTTCGGAGCCTGTTTTAATCCATAAAAGGATTTGACAAGTTTTCAAACTTTTTCTCTGGGCTAGGAATTTGAAACCCTTTTGGTTGTTCCATATAGATTTCCTTATCTAACTCGCCATTTAAAAATGCTATTTTAACATCCATTTGATGTATATCTAGATTATACAATGTTGTAATTGCTATTAACATGCGAATAGATATTATTCTTGTCATTGGTGAATAGATATCAAAATAATCAAGGCCTTCCTTCTGCCTGTATCCCTTAACAACAAGCCTAGCCTTGTATTTATCTATTGAACTATCTGCTTTTTATTTTTCTCTTGAATATCCACTTATATCCAAGAGGTTTACATCCTGTTGGAAGATCGACTAGTTCCCAAGTATGATTTTACAAAATGGATTCAATTTCACTATTCACTTTCTCTTTCCACAATGGAGCTTCAGGACTTGACATTGCTTCCTTGAAGTTTTGAGGCTCATTTTCTAACAGGTATGTCAGAAAATTGGGACCAAATGATTTAGAGATCCTAACCCTCTTGCTATGTCTAGGTTTTTCCGCTTTATTATCATTTTGGTATTCACTGTCAACCATAGCAGTATCAAAAGTTCTTTTATTTGAACTTGTCTCTTCAGTTTCCTTGCAAGGAAAAATGTGTTCGAAAAATGACGCATTTCTTGACTCAATAATAGTGTATACATGCATATCAGGTTTTTCAGATCTATGAACAAAGAATTTGTATATATGCACTACTATTATTTGCATAACCAATGAACACACAATCAACGGTTTTCGGTCCTATCTTAGTTGTTTTAGAACTAGGTACTGCCACTTTAGCCAAACACCCTCACACTTTGAGGTAATTGTAGGTAGGTCGTCGACTTTTCCATACTTCATAAGGTGTTTGATTGATTTTCTTGTGGGGTACCCTGTTAAGGATAAAGTTAGCAGACAAAATCGTCTCCCCTCACATGTTCTGAGGTAACCCTAAACTAATCAACATGGCATTCATTATCTCTTTAAGAGTTCGATTGTTTCTCTTAGTAACTTCATTTGACTGAGGAGAATAGGTGCAGTGGTTTGGTGAATAACACCATATTCAGAACAAAATTCCTCAAATGGTGCATCATACTCACCACCTCTGTCACTCCTCACTACCTTAATAGCTTGCCAGGTTGATTTTTAACCTCAAGCTTATATTGCTTAAAAGCTTCTAAGGTTTCATCTTTACTTCTCAATAAGTAAACATAGCAACATCGAGTGCAATCATTAATAAAAGTAATAAAATACTGTTTACCTCCTCTAGTTTGAACAAATTTTAAATCATAGATATCCGTGTGAATTAAACTTAGAGGTTCAATACTTCTGTCTACTTTATTAAATGATGCCTTAGTGAGTTTTGTCTCAACATAAATCTCACATTTATGATTAGGATCAAACTCTAAGTTTGGCAAATATTCTAAAGAAACAAGTCTACGCAAAGAATTAAAATTTATGTGTCCTAATCTACCATGCCATTAAAAAGAAGACTCAGCAATATAAAAAGAAGACATGTTCTTATTATTAATAGCCAAATTTGGTACAACAGTTAATATATTAAGCTTAAAAAGCCCATCACTCATGTAACCTCGCCTCATACATTCCACTCTTGGAGAGTACAACCTTGTTAGATTCAAAAACTAATCTAAACCCATTCTTGATCAACAATGACCTAGAAATAAAATTTTTACGAATCTCCGGCACATGAAGTACATTATTAAGAGTGAGTTCTTTCCCCGAGATCATTTTTAGCACAATCTTTCCTTGTCCTTCCACGGTTGATGTGGAGGAGTTTCCCATAAAAGTTGTTCTCCACTTTCCACCAATTTGTAAGCTATGAACATCTGCTTATCTGCACAGATATGACAGGTTGCTCCAGTATCCACCCACCACTCATTGGGATTGCCCACAAAATTAGCCTCAAAGACAACTGCAGCAAGATTGATGTTTGCCACTCCATCGAAAAGATAAAAATCCTCGACTATGTTGGCTTATGCTAACTTTTTGTTCGAACTCCTTCTGTCCTTACGAACATGATAATCCTTAGCCCGATGTCCATCTTTGCTGCACACTAAACACTTGCCTTTGAACCTCTTGTTGAACTCGTTGTTGATCCCTTTGTTGATCTTTCTAGTGGATCTTTGTTTGGGACCATTGCCATTATACTTCCATATCTTGTTATTGAATTTTGACCCTTGTCCATGTTCCACAACATTTGCTTTAGCCTGCATAATATGGTTTCCTGACTTCTTGTCGGTACCACGGTTGTCCTCCTCAATTCTGAGCCGCACTATCAGTTCTTCCAATTTCATCTCCTTGTGCTTATGCTTTAAATAATTCTTGAATTTCTTCTAGGATAGTGGCAATTTTTCAATGATTGCTGCTACTTTGAAAGATTCACTGAGAACCATCCTTTCCGCATGTATGTCATGGAGAATTAATTGGAGATCTTGAACCTGACTAATAACCATATTGGAATCCATCATTTTAAAATCCAGAAAACGGCTGACAACAAATTTCTTTGTACCTGCATCCTCTATCTTATGTTTATGATCTAGAGATTTCTACAGTTCTTTTGCGATGCTTTTGACATTATACACATTGTACAGTGTATATTCCAACCTATTGACGATATAATTCCGATACAGAAAATCACCATGCTTCCATGCATCGACTACGACAACTACTTGTTGGTTAGTTTTTCCCTCATTCAATGTCGGAGCTTTTTCATGAGTGAAGCGAGCCAAATTCAATGTCGTAAGATAAAACATCATCTTTTGTTGCCATCTTTTAAAATCATTTCCATTGAATTTTTCTGATTTCTCTCCATAATTTATCGGTACTGTTAGAGTCATCACTAGTACAACGGGTGTGGGGGTCGGAATACGAACAATCTCAGTGTTGTTTGTTTTAGTAGTCATATTTTTGACGAAATAAAAATGCATCAATCACAAAAATTTATACAAAATTTAATTTACACACAATATATATAGAAACATATTATGTAACAAAATTTCAATGATAAACAGTATATGACTACTATGTTATCAAAAAAATCATTAAACGGTATATGTAGACACCCCATTTTTGACCGACCTTAAGACTCAGATGTCACCGGTTGAGGACTCGGTGATATTGCATATTGTGCTTGTTCTGAGGTTTCAGAGTCTCGGCTGCGAGCCTTGCCTCCGGACTTCCGGACTCTTTTGTACTTTGCCTCGGTTTGTGAACCAGATACCATTTTCTCCGTTTTCTCTTCCCGAAGGGAAGGAGAGGTCTCGTAGACCATCTCTCAGTGGCCGTAGGCTACGTTTCGTGGTCGTAGGCCATTTTTCCTATTTGGAGCCCGGTTTCCGATTTTTCGGAGCCGTCGGCCGTGTGCTTCAGTTCGGGACCGTTTAACTACCTCCGTTTGCTCCGGTTTTTGGCACACACCTTGTTTCCCTCCTTTTGAGGGACACTGTGGCTTGGGAGACCACCTTCGTGGTCATACGCCACTTCCGGTGCCTAACAGCCTGCTTTAGGGGCCCCGAACCGCGCGTTTTGGCCCCCGAACCTTCGTTTTGCATCCGTTTTGGTCCATTTTTGGTAGACCCTATTTTCATTTTTGGTCCACCTTTTCTCCTGAAAAATTAGTTTTCTCATTTTCTCTCTCCAAAAGTCGATTTTTCTGACAGAAAGTTGGTTTTTCTCACTTTTGAGCCACAATTTCTGGTTTTTCACACCATCATTATGTTGTGCTCATCTGGGAGGCCACCAATATGGGTAGGCCGACCAATAATTCTTCTTGACCCTTTTGAAACCCTCTAAAAAGCTATTTTTTCTCCCTCCTAGGTCACATTTTCTGATTTTTCACCACACAGTTGTATTCTACTCATCTGGGAGGCCACCTTTCTGGGGTGGCTGACCAGCTTTTTTGCTTGACCCTTTTGACCCCTGGTCGGCCGACCAGGGGGAGTGGCCGGCCGGCCAGCTTTCTGCTTTTTGCTCTTCTCAAGTGTGTTCCAGCTGTGCCAGCTGTTTTGCACTTGACCCACTGTCCGAGGGTTTTGTCCCTGTTTTGGTCCTTAGAAGGGGGTTTTGACCCCTTTGCTTGGTTGGTAGGAGGAGTTTGATCCTTTTGGTCAAGCTTCTTAAGGAAGCTTGAGCCCTTTGGTCAAGCTTCTTTTAGAAGCTTTGAACCTCTCTCTTGGCTTCTCCAAGAAGCCTTACTTCTCTCCCTCTATATAACAACCCTCCATCTCATTTTGCAAGGGTTAGACATTTGGTTAAGGCATACACACTCCATCCTCCATAGCCTTCTTCTGCAAGCTCCAAACCCTAATATTCTTGGCCATTTTGCACTACACCTCATAGCGTACCACCCCCACCATCCACTCCAGCATCTTAGAGGTCATTTGCAGAGCTTCAGGAGTCACATTCTTGGTCCAGAAGTTGCTGAGGGTCGGCTCTACAAGGGTAAGTCTTCATTTACCCCTTTTTTGCACTATTTTGCTCTATACTTTAGCTCCATTTGCAAGCATTTTTGAGCGTTGGTGTAAACTGAAAATAGTCTTATTTTGAGCTCCTCTTCATGTTTGATTAGGGATACTTTTCTGTTTGAGGTCTCTTACATCTTTGTATGCTTTATCTCTCTTTTAGGGCTTATTTTGCATGATATATTAGCCTTATTTGTGAGCATTTTTGGACCTCGACTTAAACTGAAGAAATTCTTTTTTTGACCTCCGCTTTAAGTTTGATTGAGGTCACTTTTCTGTTTGGAGTCATCTTCTTCCTTGCATGTTTCACTTCCTCATGCTTTGAGCTATGCATTTGAGCATTTGCATTGGTCTTGTTTTGGCATCTTAGCCACTGAAATCCAGTGGATTTTTAGTGGCCTTGATGTGTCTTTAAGCTCCAAAATCATAGAGGAGTGACCTTCTCACCCCTCATTCTCTTTACTAGCATGGTTGGCCTCCGAAAGGGACCCTATTTTTCATGCATTGAAGTCATGTTTCAGGCCTCATTCTGAGGGTTTTAAGTTCTGTGTAAGCTCTGTCAAGAGCCCATTTTACCATATTTTATGTCTATGATGCATGTATAGAGCAATCCCATTCAAGGCCTTTCAAAGGGGCCTTTCTTTGCATGTTTCCGAGACTGATTTCAGGGCCTATTTGGTGGATTTTAGGGCTGTCATAACTCATTTCCAGAGGTGGTTTTTCCATGTTACATGTCTATCTTGTATGCGCTTAATAATCCCTTGTATGGCCCTCTAAAGGAACTCATCATTTTTGCATGCATTGGTTACATTTCAGTGGTTATTTGGGCATATTTTAACATGTTTTATTCACTGTTTTTGGCTGATTTGATGAGTTCTCATACGCTTCATATACATGCCATGTAAACCATGCTTGCTAGCCAAATTTGCATGCTATTTTAGTCCATCATGTTAGCACCTTTTGGCCATGCTTTAAATTAGAAATGTGCATGTTTTGGGACTGCCTTGGCTCTGTCTTTGTACTTCATGGCCAAATAATGCTTGCTTTGCATAGTTCTAATTCAATACATGTGCCTAGCTTTGAGTTTAGGGGCTTATTTCATGCATCGGGTGCCATATTTCCATGTTTCGGGACCATTCAGCATCATGTTTTGGGACCATTTAGCATCATGTTTTAGTGCTGGAAATTACATGTTTGTATGCCATCTTTCATCCCTTGCCATGCTTTGGTAGAGTGGCATTTTATGCCTTAGGTTCGGTCCTCGGTATACGTGCACGTGTGCACGCATTTCGGTTGTCTCTTTTCCATCTCATGGCCACTAATATGAGTGTGACTGAGGTCCACTCATGTTGGTGTAAGTCCATCGTGCATTGTGCATGCCATTTCAGTCCATAGCATTGCGTATGCTAGGTTGCATTTTAGAGCATTGTGTATGCCATGTTACATCACGCGCATTGTGTATGCCATTTTAGTACATAGCATTACGCATGCTAGGTTGCATGTTAGTCGCATTGTGCATGCCATTCCATTTGCATGGTGCTTGGAATAGGGTTTAGTCCAAGCACGGGAAACAAGGGGCGCTTCGTACTCCAAGTGACGAAACGTGCCTCGATTCCCGGTCCCCGACGTTCTTGATTATCTATGATAGAATTGTTGGCTTCATATGTTCATACTTGCATTCATGTCTTATTAAAATGTGCAATTCGGTCTCTCGGCCATCATGCATTGAGATGCGTGATTGGTGGCTCGAGAACCAAGGGCCACGCTCCCTAGAGCTTGTGCAAGGATGGAGAGGAGTGGTCGCGCACACATATGTTGAAAATACATTGCTTTCTCTCCTTCTTGCCTTTGTTGCAGAAAAACCAGAGTCCAGGGGCAGAAAGTGGTCGGCCGACCAGGTTTTCTGGTAGGCCGACCACCTTTTTTGGTTTTCACCATGAGGGGTGGTCGGCAGGGGGTTTCCAAGCCAATACCTGGTCGGTGGCTTTCCCAAGGTGGAGTTTCAGCCTCCTGGAGCTTTGGGTAAGTTCCTGAAATCAGCTGCAAACAATGGCGAGACAAGGCATCGCGATGGAATTTACCGACAAAGCGCATCGAGCATGCATGCATCCATTATCATGCAAAACAGAGCCGGAGCTATCCATTTGCATGCCAGTTTATTTGCTTACTTAGCTAATTTGTTAATTAGTTAGTGGTTGTGTAATAATTAATTGTAATTCGTTATTACTTTCGGATTGTATTACTTTCGGACTGTATGTTATTCGGACCCTCCGAGCGAGGGCAATGTTGTAGTAAGTGTGCGTGTGTGTGATGTATGTCTTCCAACCCCACGTCTTTCTCCCTTTTATTTACCAGCTTATGATGGTTGGGTTAGAGCATATTTCAATTAGCATACTTATGCTCGCATGTTTACATTCATTCATCTGTATTGCATGCACCGGGCTCGGCGCATCATACTAACTGCATTTGTATTTCAATTCCAAATTGAATACGTGTTAGTTGTAGCATCATCATATGCCATGTTTAGAATAGCCGAGCCTATTATAGTTGCATTTTTGTATGTGTTGCATTAGGCATTTTTGTATAGTTACGATCGTGCATGGATTTCTAAGATAGCTTCTGTTTTGGCTTGGAGTACTTGGTAAGTGTTTATGCTTTAGCATCCTTGCATGTGTGTGAGTGACTGCCATGATAGCATGCTTACCATGAGGCTACGTGCTTATGTGGTATACCTGCCTGAATGCCTGTGGGTGAAGGTTGGGTTATTTGGATTGGAACAATTCATCAATTGTGAGTGGCAAATCACCTTGTTTTCTAAGCCCACCCGAGGGTGGCAAAATCTGCATTTTAAGCCTACTTGTAAGTAGCAGACCACTTTCAAAAACAAACATGAAACGTTTTGTTCCAATTTAGGCGATCCAGTCTATACTTGTATGCTGTGCACATCACATAGTAAATCTAGGCTAATAACCGGAATAATAACGCATAATGTTTTCAAAACTAGATATCATGGTTAGTAGAGGCCGATCTTTGATCGGGCGAGCGGGGGTGCTCACGAAGTGACCTTCCCCAATCGTACCCAAGTTCCCGAGCCGAGGCAACTTTGGTGATGACGGACACGTGGCCTTAGGCAACGAGTCGGGGTTTCCTAAATTTTCCAAAATAAGATATTTAGGTGGCGACTCTGTATCTGGCAAAGCAGTCCATGTTTGGCACTTCTTTCAAAAAATCTATTTTCAAAAATGATTTGCCGGATTTGGACTCTTTGATGATTCATCGGTCTTGCATCGCACTCTGTGAGATTAGATACAGGACCGTGACTTTTGAGTCCGAACTGTAGTGAGCCCATATGAACAAAACGGGGAGGGGGGATTCCCTCCCAGGACGTTCAGGGACGTCTATAGTTTCTGGCGACTCTGCTGGGGATTTAGAGAACTTGACTCGAACTTATGATATCTAGTTTTGACTACACTTATGTGTTTCTTTACATTGCATTTGCATTGGTGCGCCTAGGACACCGTGTTTGCCGTATGCTATTCCTGAACGGTTTACCGGAGGCTCACTTTGCGAAGTGTGCCATAAGGCTGACCGGTTGCGGGTTCTGCCACGAAGGGAACACAAACCCCAATTTTATCGGGGCACCCTTTTTGACCATTCGACCTAGTGCATATTCGGAATCCATAGTGACCTTTCTAAACTAGGACAGGTTGCTTATCCATTTATAGGTTGTTTGAAACCGCTGCGTGAGTAGTGAAACCCTAGTTCCTGACAAAATAGGACAGGGAAACCTTACCCCAACATAGGGGTGTTTTGGTCCTCACTTGTTTGTTATGTGCTTTTAGAGTGCGTCTCTATACGAATGCATGTATCAGTTTACAAGTTTGGGCATCAGGCTTGTGGGCACCAGTTCAGTATTTTTGGGGATCAGGCCTGCGGGCACCAGTTTAGTATTTTCGGAATCAGTTATCTGCGGGTATCAGATTCAGCTTCAGGGACAGTGATTTGGGAATAATGATCAATCTTTGAGAACGGTGTATCAATTGCATATTAATTATACCCGACTGTGTGTTGTGTTTATTTATGCCGTTATGCTATCCGTTTGTCTGCTCGTTTATTTCCTTATTATTGCTTTATTTATCTTTTTGCTAGGTAGTTTAGCACAATTGCTTCAGACCAAGCAGATATTCCCCAAGCACTCTGGACAAGAGGTCGCCGACTCAATCGATTTGAGGATCTGGTCGACGGACAACCAGTGTTTCACTCTCTGCCCCCGGTTATCAGACCGGGGTCGAAAAGACGCAGTGTATCCGAGCAGAGGTCGCCAGAACAGTGGATTACCCCATCAGTGGATAGTCAGACTGAGATCTCAATTGTTGCTATAGAGATAGACCTGCCAGTAGTTCAGACAGATCAGGGTAGTATGGCGGTACCGACAGGAGTCGAGGAAATGATGCGTCAGATGCAGGACACCATGAGAGCCATGCAGTAGGATGCTGCTCGCCGAGATGAGTTTGCCAAACAACAGGCCGAGATCATGGCCCAGCAGGCAGAATTAATTACCAGGTTGCAACAACAAATTAGGGCGTCTGCTTCCCACCAAGTTCCTCCCCTGCTAGGAATTTTGGCACCTGGGGAGGCACCAAATGTCCAGGCAGATACGGACATCCCAACGGGGCCGGCCCCACCCCCAATTCTACCTCAACTATCCAAGGCACTTACGCCTATCAATCAACCGGATTCTCCCTTTGAGTTTGAGGTAGACCATACAGCGTTGAAATTAAGCAAGCTCGAGAAGTTGTTCAAGAAATCCCAAGGGGTGAAGTCCATCCCAGACATCGAGGACGGATATACCGATGTGGCTGTGACGCTGCCAGATAGGTTCAAAATGCCACAAATCGACCGTTTTGACGGATCTGGGGATCCCATGGTCCATCTTCGGTTGTTCTCAGATATACTGCGACCGATGGGCCTCACCAGACCACAGAAGCTTTCATTATTCGGCCGGACCTTGTCAGGTGTGGCCGCTATCTGGTATGCAAAATTAGAAGATGATGTTAAGCGGAACTGGGACGAGATGGCCGAGGCTTTCATTGCACAGTACTCCTATAACACTCAAATCGAGATTACAACCCGTGATCTTGAGACAACAAGGCAGGAGCCTAAGGAGAGCTTTTCGGATTTTGTGGCCCGTTGGAGGGCGAAGGCCTCAATGATGACCTTAAGGCCTACAGATAAAGATCAAATCTGGATGATTGTGCGCAATCTCCAGCCAAAACTGATGTAGAAAATGATTGTGCTCCCCTTCCCTACCTTTTCAGATTTGCACGAGATGGGGGTACAAATAGAGGATGCCATGAAACAAGGTCTGATTAACCAAGATAGAGAGCAACCTCGAAGAAATTTCAACCGCAACAACACAGGCACCAGCAATGCCACAAATGCTAGAGCTTCAGAAGTAAGCATGGTCACCACCATCCCCCCTTCCAGACCTATGGCAGCTACACCTTTCCCCGGCGTGTCCAGAAGTAACACATAAACCACCCGATTCCAACCCAGAGGCCAAAGAATCTTCACCCCACTGTATATGCCCCTGTCCAAGGCTCTAGGGGTATTAATCAAGAAAGGGCACTTAAAGCCCCTAGAGCTGAGGCCAATGCCAAATCCACTCCCTCCTTCTCATAACCCAGCAAAATACTGCGCATATTACCAACAACACGGTCATGACACTGACCAATGTTATAGATTGCGTCATGAGATTCAAGATCTCATTGACAAACAGGTGATTGTACCTCCAGAAAAACCCAATGTCACAACAAACCCTCTCCCACCGCACAACTAAGCTCCACCTCCCAAAAGAATCAACTTCATCCAGACTGGGGTCGTGTCTTACGATCCCAGCATATATATCACTCCTTCCCACCCACCTAAGCCGGAGGTGCTCCTTCCTGACTGCACTGACTCTTTGTGCATGTTGGACATCTCCAGAACCCAAACCAAGCCAATGGTGGTGACTGGCAAAGACAGAACAGAGGAGATTTCAGAGGAGGATGGAATTGTTCAATCAGGGTTTGAACAGTCTGGGAGTGTCGCTGGGGAAGCCTACGATCTGAGTGATTACATTCTGCCAGCAGGTCAGTTTGAGCCTAATATTGAATTGCCAGAAAGGGTAGAGCTGTGTGTGATCCAAGGGGATGGATTTGAGCAGGGGACAGATGGTTTGACGGCTGTGGAAGAGGACTTTGCCAACCTCCAATTTTTCAATGAACAAGAGCTAGAGGTTATGGTGGTCAACTAGTCAGATTTTGAGAAGTTAGCAGAGGTCACCGGGTGGCTTGATGACCTGCCAGACGTTATTGACGAAGCTCAGTTGGAACAGGGCCCGGTAGGGACAAGAATATTAGTGGTGGCTGGAAGGGCCGGAAATCAGAATGAATCGCCGGAGAGCGCCGGTGCTAAGAATTTCGCTCGAGACTTGGGCATTATGAATGCGGGAGTTGTTGAACAGCCAGCTGTACTAACGCAGTTGGAACAAGAAAGGTTTGAGGATGCCGAGAGAATTAGGAAAGCTAAGGGCCCTGAGGGGACTGAGAGTGCTGTGTGCACAAAGATAGAGAATGCTACAAGCATGTGGACGGAGAGTACTGCGGGTGTAATTGAACCGGAGCCAGACAGGTGTCTGTTGGCTGCCGACGGAATGTGGTGGGAGGATGATGATTTATGTCTTGCCCACACGGATGAGGATTGGGGGAGTAATCAGCCAGATGATACCTGGTATATCGGTGAGGTCGATCATATGACGAGAAGCGGGCGGTATTTCAAGCCCCCGCATCTAGACCAGCCAGAGGCATCTGGAAAGGATAAGGAAGCTGAGAGACAGAAAGAGAAGCAAGTCGAAGAAATGGCTGTACTGAAGCAGTTAAAGAAGATACAAGCAGACATCTCCATCTGGGGACTGCTTATGGCATCGCGAGTGCATCGACAAGCTGTCTTATCGACCATGGACAAGGCCAAGCTCTCAATAGACACCACGCCCGAACAGCTGGTGGGCTTAGTTTTTCAGGGAGGAGCTACCCTGATGTTGACCTTTTCTGACAAAGAACTGCCACCTGAGGGTGCGAACCATAACAAGCCACTCTACATCTCTGTGGAGTGCAGGAACAAGTGGATACCTATGGTGCTTGTCGACACAGGGTCCGCCATCAATGTGTGTCCAGCGAGGACTGCTTATGCAATCGGTTTGAAGACCGCGGACTTTGTGCCAATAGCCTAGGTGATTCACGCATACGACAACACAAGCAGAGAAGTCATGGGGACAGCGAAAATTCAGACCAAGGTTGGGCCGGGGCAGCATGAAATTGACTTTCATATCCTAGAGGTCCCCGCCACTTTCAATCTACTCTTGGGGCGGCCGTGGCTGCATCAAGTGAAGGCAGTTTCTTCTACCTTGCATCAAATGGTGAAATACCCCCATGGAAAGGGAGTAGCCATTGTTTTTGAGAATTCATCGATCCATCCACCGCCGGAAGTATCTACGCCAGTTTTGAAAATTGAGCACGGTATGAAGGATGTGTTCTTATCCGGTTTTACCCTAGCCGAGGCCCGGGTCTTGTAGAACATCTTAGTTGTTAATGAGGGGGTGTATGTCAGTGCTCAATCAGTATACCTCATGAACAAGCTTCAACACATCCCCGGGATGGGATTGGTAAAGAGCAGCCGAAAGGACGTCGCAGCATTGGCCGAGGTGCCACATAACCCACATACCTTTAGCTTGGGTTATCTGCCCACCAAAAAGGACTGGATAAGGAAGGGTAAGGAGATGGCTGGGAGAGCCAGAGCAAAGATGGCGGGGAAGCCTTTTGACTTAATGCACCAGCCCATTCAGGGTACCCTAAACGGACGCTTCGTCTGGGAGGGGGAGGACTTTCCGTTTTGTGGCTTTCCAGAGCCGTGGCTGAACGCAGAGAGGAAGCGCGTGCCGGGGTTTGAGATCTTCTTTGACCTGTAGTTACCCGGGGATAACGTTGCCGAAGAGCAGACAGACCCATTAGCTGAGGCTGAGCAGAATAAGAAAGTGCAGTCTGAGGACACCGAACTTGAAATGGGGGTAGCGCTGGCATGTCTAC
>NW_021028281.1:81859-152276 GCF_004153795.1 Camellia sinensis | reverse complement strand
CAAAATAAAATATTTAGGTGGCGACTCTGTATCTGGCAAAGCAGTCCATGTTTGGCACTTCTTTCAAAAATCTGTTTTCTCAAAACGATTTGCCGGATTTGGACTCTTTGGTTCAGACTTAGAAACGTGACGCTTTGAGAGACCGAGCTGTAGTGACCCCCAAATGAACAGAACGGGACCTAAACCCTCCCGGGGCGTTCGGGGGACGTCTACAGACGACTTTCCCTTGCCGCATATCGATGAGTTAGTGGACTTCACGGCGGGGCATGCTTTGCTTTCGTTCATGGATCGCTTTTCGGGCTACAACCAGATAGTGATAGCACCTGAAGACCGAGAAAAGACTGCATTCACCACCCCGTGGGGGACCTACTACTACAGAGTGATGCCATTTGGGCTAAAGAATGCTGGAGCTACATATCAACGAGCCGCGACCATAATATTACACGACATGATCCACAAAGAGGTTGAGGTGTATATGGACAACATGATTGTCAAGTCCAAGGAAAGAGAGGGCCACTACACCTGTAACAACCCTCATTTTGACTTAGTCATACTTGCATACGTTTATGGATGATCTTGTTTTAATATGTGCATTTGTAAATCTTGTCTTGTTTTGCTTGAATGATTGCTTGCATGCTTTGTTCTCGTCCGGTGCGTTGCCGAGGTCATCTTAAGCCTAGGCACCTTCGAGACCTTTGTCACTTAGAACTATCTTGGAACCCCTTTGGTTGACCTCCATCTTCATCCTGGCATATTGGCCGAGATGTCACCATCTAGGCCGAGGTGCGCGTCGCCTAGGCCGAAATGTGCGTCATCTGGGCCGAGATGTTAATATCTAGGCGTTCTAGATCCTTGATCCTCGCATGAGTGATTTTGTTCCTGGAATGGTATGACCTAGGCCAGGGTGTGGCACAGTTTAGTCGAGTGTTGTCCTTCCAAGCCGATGTCCTTGACCCTTGATTTCCGGAGTCTTGTTGTTAGCCGATGTCATTACTTGCTGGTGTGTTCGTGCCGCCTGGCTTGCTGAGTACGCTTTGTCTTGGTCTTGTCTTGTCAAGTCAATCAACTTTTTGAGTTAAGCGAATCAACCGATGCCACGTGTCCCGACAGAGGGATTAAAGTCAGTGTTTGTCGTGTGAGGCATATCATTTTGTATCAATCTTGTTTTTTTTAGAGAGAGAAGCTCTAGTTAGAAGGAGGAGAAGTTTGAGCTAGTGAAGGCGACTTCCAAGCTTGATCATTGGAGCTCGAACCGTTAGATTCGAGTTTTAAGGTCAGAATCTTAACCTACTCTGGTTGTTCTTATTGATCATCTAGCTGCATTGCACGATCGAACCTGTTCGGCATGTCATGCATTGATTTAAAATCGGTTCTAAAAAAAGAAAACGGTTTTCATGTGTTTTTGGAAGAAAAGCTTTGTTTGATCCGAAAGTTTGCACTAAGGCACATGTTTTTGTGTTTGTTTTGATAAGATCCTTGTGTATGGGTACCCAAGTCCACGTTTTTGAATTCATAGCATGAACTCTTAGCTTTCGCTATAGCAAGTTTTGATCTTTGCATTCATTTTCCTCGCGTTCATGTTCTTCATACTCTTCATGCTCATGTTCTTCATGTTGTCAAGAGGGAAACCCAGTTTTTCCCGACTTCGCTTTTGAATGTGGCCATCGAGGCCACACCTCGGCAAGGAGGTGTGGGACCTCGGCCTAGACCTGGTAGTTGCCCAGCGAGTTTTCCGAAATAAGAAACTGTGTTTTGATTTGATTTGACTTAGTTTTAAAGAATGTCGAGGTCATTTGCATGTATGCTAGACTTGTTTTGAGTAGTGCATTCAATGGACTTTGCCATGCGTTTGTAGGACTTGGACTTGCTTTGCCCCCGACATTTGAAGAACTAGGTGAGTGATATTTTTAATAAAGCTATGTTATACGTTTTGATAAAGACTTTGCTTTGCTTTGTTTTGCTTTGTTTTGAAAGTGATTGTTAAGCATGAATAATTGCCCTATTTGTATATCAAGTATGATCTTATCTTGATGACCTTCTCAGAAAGTCCCTTGTGCTGGAGGACTCTAGACTTTCGCAGCACATCACGTTTGAGAGTCCCTTGCGCTGGAGGACTCTAAACTTTCGCAGCACATCTTGTTTTGAAAGTCCCTTGTGCTGAAGGACTCTAAACTTTCGCAGCACCCTTGATTTGTACTCTAGTGTTAAAGGGCTACGGGCCTTTGTAACATAGGTCCCCCTTGCTAGTGGACTCTAAACTTTCGCAGCATATCTTGTCTTGAAAGTCCCTCGTGCTGGAGGACTCTAAACTTTCGCAGCACATCTTGCCTTGAAAGTCCCTTGTGCTAGAGGACTCTAAACTTTTGTAGCACCCTTGTTTGAGATGCCTCTCTTGCTTTGTCTTGTTTTGCCACGGATGGTTTACCGCGTAGATATGTTTGTCGGAATGTTATTATTTGTAATATGTGATGCTAGTAAGTATCCCTTGAAACTTTGAAGATTTTGTTAGATGGAGGAGGTCCATTCCTTGTCATATATCGAGTTTTGTCTTGTATTGTTTTGAAAGGATTTGGGCTGTTATTCATGCAAACCCCTTTATTATTTATACCATTCATTGAGTATCCAAGCTCACCCTCTCTATATATATGTAGGTGATGAACAAGAAGGCGGTGACGCGTAGATGTGATTTCTGGAGCTTGTTTTGGGTTTTGAATATGTCGGCTTAACCTGCATTTATGTCGGCAGTCTTGAAAATCATGCTTCTCGACTTGTAATATTTATATTTCGAACACGTCGGCTGAGAAGCCTTTTGATCAAGATATATGTTTTTGCATGACTATTATGTCGGTAAAGAAGATGTCGGCAATCTGGCAGACTGTGCCCTTAGACTTGTAATTCGTACAATTTGTTCATGTCGGCCTGTGGAACCCTTTGCTAAGATGTAAAAATGTAATTTGTACTTTGCTTTGTTTGTAATTAAGTTATAACCCTTATGTAAATGGTTGCTATCTCATTTGACTTATGCACAGCTCTTATGGACTAATCTGTTTGTATAAATCACTTCCGCACTTGTGAGCCCCATATATTTACACTCTGTTGTGTGTGAAATTTGTAAGTTGGCCTTCGGTAATCTCGGATTACTGGCCATCACGGCACGAAACTACTAGGGGCAGTTTGGGGTCATGACAGAATGGTATCAGAGCACAAGTTCCTTAGTATACGTTGTTCACACACTTTGAGTCCTAAAGAGCATAGGATTTCCCCTTAGAAGGAAGTTAGAATTGCATCATATTGCTTGCTATGTGAACAAGGTGTACATTGTCTCGGCATGCTTAACTGTTACTTGCCTACGTGATTAATTGCTCATCTTGTTTTAAAGCCACATTTTTGCATACTCATAGCATCACGAGGAGAGGTAGACCTCCAGTTAGCCGAGATCAGTCGGAGGACAGAATAGACAGCCTGGAGAGGCTAGTTAAAGGTTTGGCCCGCGAGTTAAGGCAAACAAGACAGCAGTATGCTAGTGCTACATCGACTCAGGCCGAGTAGACGAACGGCCGGAATGCAGTTCCACCTCCCTCTCCTCTAGTACCACAAGTGCCCCCACAGCCAGCTTTATATGGGGACGGCACGATAGCTCTCCTCCAGTACCACAAGTGCCCCCACAGCCAGCTTTATATGGGGACGGCACGATAGCTCTGATCAGGGAGTTCAAGAAAATGAAGCCACCAAGATTCCAATGGGGCATAGAACCGATGAAGGCTGAGGCTTGGGTTTTGGAGATGGAAAAGCTGTTTGAGATCTTTCCCAGCACTGACACCCAGAAGGTGACGTTAGCCGCTTTTACACTAGATGACGACGCCCGCAGATGGTGGATGATGGTTCGAGAAAGAAATTCAGACTTGACCTGGACCCGATTTCTAGAATTGTTCTACACCAAGCATTTTCCCTTAAGTGTTCGGAATCGCAAGGCTACTGAATTTCAGACTCTTACGCAAGGTAGTAGAACAGTAGCTGAATATGACCATGCCTTTACAGAGTTGGCAAGGTACGCACCCTAGATGGTCAATGATGAATATATGAAGGCTAGGAAGTTCGAAAGTGGACTCCGTGGGCCGATACAAGACCGGGTCAACATGCTCAACATGCCGACTTATGCCGGAGTGTTGGACAAAGCTATTCTGGCCGAAGCCAACTTGAACAGATACCAGGGTATGTGAGAGAACCAGAGGAAAAGGCAGAGTTATGACAGTCGCCGAGTGCAGTTTGGTACCAAGAAGAAGGCGAACGCCAGCAGTTCAAGCAACCCAAGACAAGAGAGTGGTACTAAGCCGATATGTTCCAGTTGTGGGAAGCCACATTTCGGGGTCAGTCGTCGAGCGTCTGGGCTTGTTACGAATGTGGTGAAGTAGGCCATTTTGTGAGGGACTGTCCAAAAACGAAGGCTGGGGAAAGTAAGAAAGATGAGAATACTTCGGGCTCCATGTAGAAAGGTAATGCTGGGAAAGGACCGATGAGACAAGGTAGAGTTTTTGCACTGGTACCAGGGGACACTCAAAATGCTGAGGCAGTGGTGTCAGGTACACTTTCAATTTGCTCTCTAAATGCATATGTATTGATTGATTCGGGTTCTACGCATTCATTCATTTCTGCTAAGTTTGCCGAGAAGATTAATAGGAAAGTAGAGCCCCTTGATTTTGTATTGTCTGTGTCTACTCCATCTGGGAGATCTATGAATGTTACATCCATCTATTGAGCATGTGTTGTTATGATTGGGAATGTCGAACTGTTAGCCGACTTGATGCCTTTGGACATAACTCATTTTGATGTTATATTGGGGATGGATTGGTTAGTGGCAAATCACGCATCCATAGATTGTGTTTCTAAGAGTGTCACGTTAAAACCCCCAAACTTAGCCGAGGTCACATTTCAGGGAAAAGGAGTAGTGTCCCCACCTTACCTAATTTCATTTATGAAAGCCTATAGATTGATCCAAAAAGGGTGTCAAGGTTATCTGTGTAGCATATTAAGTAATTTGAATGGAAGCGTCGAATTAGCCGGCGTCCCGGTGGTTAGTGAATTTCCCGACGTCTTTCCAAATGCTTTGCCTGGTCACTTGATTGATAGAGAGGTAGAGTTTGCTGTTGACATCATGCCGGGTACCCAACCTATCTCTAAAACACCCTATAGGATGGCCCCTGCCGAGCTTAAGGAACTGAAACTTCAACTACAAGAGTTGCTCGATAAGGGTTTTATTAGGCCGAGCACTTCACCTTGGGGAGCACCCGTCTTGTTTGTTAAGAAGAAGGATGGCACACTCTGTCTTTGTATTGATTACCGGGAACTGAATAAGGTAACCATTAAGAATAAGTACCCGTTGCCGAGGATAGACGATTTGTTCGATCAGTTACAAGGAGCACGAGTCTTTTCCAAAATTGACCTTAGATCGGGCTACCATCAGCTTAAAGTCAAAGCCGAGGATGTTGAGAAGACCGCTTTTCGGACGAGGTATGGCCACTACGAGTTTTTAGTGATGCCTTTTGGAGTGACCAATGCCCCTGCGGCCTTTATGGATTTGATGAATAGAATCTTTAAGCCATACCTAGATGAGTTTGTGGTAGTCTTCATCGATGACATATTGATCTACACTAAGAGTAAAGCCGAACACGAGGAGCATTTGAGGCTTACCTTACAGACTTTGAGGGATCGGAAATTATATGCTAAATTTAACAAATGTGAGTTTTGGCTTTTCACTGTTTCATTTTTGGGGCATGTAATCGATGAGGAGGGTATTTCGGTCGATCCTAGTAAGATTGAAGCCGTGGTGAATTGGCCGAGACCGGCTAATGTGTCCGAGGTCCGTAGTTTTCTGGGATTGGCTGGTTATTACAGGAAATTCGTAAAAGATTTCTCAAGGATTGTAACTCCGTTGACACGACTGACTAAGAAGGGAGTAGCTTATGAATGGACTAAGGATAGGGAAGCAGCCTTCCAAGAGTTGAAGACGAGGCTAGTCGCAGCACCAATTCTTGTACTACCATCAGGTAATGAAGAGTTTCATGTCTATAGTGATGCTTCGCATAAGGGTCTAGGTTGTGTATTAATGCAAAGAGGAAGGGTTATAACATATGCCTCTCGTCAGTTGAAGCCACATGAAAGGAACTATCCCACCCATGATTTAGAGTTAGCAGCCGTGGTATTTGCTTTGAAGATTTGGCGCCACTATTTGTATGGAGCTTCTTGTCAGGTTTTCACAGATCATAAAAGCTTGAAGTACTTGTTCACTCAGAAGGAATTGAATATAAGGTAGAGAAAATGGCTTGAGTTGTTGAAGGACCATGATATGCAGATCCAATATCATCCAGGTAAAGCTAACACCGTGGCCGATGCTTTGAGCATAAAGATGGTTGGAAATTTGGCATGCCTAACCGCAATCTTAGTGGAGCCGACTATTGTTAAGGAAGTAAAGACAAGACAGATGGAGGATAAATTCTTGAAGAAGGTGGCCAATGAGATAATCACAAAGCCGAGATCAGGGTACACCATAGAAAATCAAGTGCTCAAGTTTGAAGGAAGATTATGTGTGGCCGACATCCCAGATTTGAAAAGAAAAATTTTGCAGGAGGCTCATGGTTCTAAGTTTGCTGTCCACCCCAGGAACACCAAGATGTATCAGGATGTGAAGCAGACGTTTTGGTGGCCGAACATGAAGGGAGAGATAGCCGAGTTCGTGTTGCAGTGCCTGTATTGTCAACAAGTAAAAGCAGAACATCAAAGGCCAGCAGGACTTCTTCAACCTTTGCCAATTCCTGAGTGGAAATGGGAGCACATCTCCATGGACTTTATGGTTGGTTTGCCGAAGACACAAAAGGGTATGGATTCGATTTGGGTTACCGTGGATAGACTAACTAAGTCAGCGCACTTCTTGCCTGTTGAGACCACCTTCAACGCCGATAAACTTGCTTTGTTGTATGTGAATGAGATCGTTAGACTTCATGGAGTGCCGATGTCAATTGTGTCAGACCGAGATCCGAAGTTGGTTTCCAGATTTTGGCAGAGCCTACAAAGAGCTTTCGGAGACGAGTTGAGGTTTAGCACAGCTTTTCATCCCCAGATTGATGGGCAAATAGAGAGGACGATTCAGACACTTGAAGATATGCTTAGACTATGTGTATTGGACCTCCAAAGAAGTTGGGGAGTACATTTGCCTTTTGTGAAATTTACCTACAACAACAGCTATCAAGCTAGCATTGGGATGGCGCTGTATGAAGCACTGTATGGAAGAAAGTGCAGGTCGCCGATATGTTGGACCAAGGTAGGAGACAAAGCTCTGCATGGTCCCGAGTTAATTCAAGTAACAACCGAGAAGATCAAGCTCGTTCAGCAAAGAATCAAAACCGCGCAGAGTCGACAGAAGAGTTATGTCGACCAAAGAAGAAGAGAGTTAGGATTTGAAGTCGGGGACCACGTGTTCCTAAAGATTTCGCCGATGAAAGGTGTTACAAGATTTGGGAAGAAGGGTAAGTTAGCACCCCGTTACATCGGGCCTTTTGAAATTCTTGAGAAGGTTAACCTCGCTGCCTACAGACTTGCTTTGCCGCCAAGATTGAGCCAAGTCCATAATGTATTTCATGTTTCGATGTTGAGGAAGTACATTCGAGATCCGCTACATGTGATCGACTATTTTGGAATCGTAATTAATGAAGATTTAGGCTATGAAGAGAAGCCGATACGGATTGTCGATAGGCAAGTAAAGTAGTTGAGAAGCAAGTCGATACCAATGGTGAAAGTTGAATGGAAGGAGCATTACGGAGAGGATGCTACATGGGAAATGGAAGAGGAGATGAAAGTCCGACATCCAGAACTGTTTTTGGAACAAGGTAACTCAAGTTTGGGGACCAAACTTCTTTAAGGGGGGTAGGATGTAACAACCCACACTTCAACTTAGTCATACTTGCATACATTTATGTACGATCTTGTTTTGTTATGTGCATTTGCAAACCCTGTCTTGTTTTGCTTGAGTGTTGCTGCATGCTTTGTTCTTGCCTGGTGTGTTGCCGAGGTCATCTTAAGCCTAGACACCTTGGAACCTTTCCACACTTAGAACTATCTTGGAACCACTTCTGTTGGCCTCCATCTTCACCCTGGCATATTGGCCGAGATGTCATTGATCCTTGCACTAGCGATTTTGTTCCTGGAATGGTATGACCTAGGCCGGGGTGTGGCACATCTGGGCCAAGGTGTGGCACAGCTTAGTCAAAGTGTTGTCCTTCCAAGCCGACGTTCTTGCCACTTGCTTGCCGGAGTCTTGTTGTTAGCCGATGTCGTTACTTGCCGGTGTGTTCTTGCCGTCTAGCTTGTTGAACACACTTTATCATGGTCTTGTCTTGTCAAGTCAGTCACCTTTTTTAGTAGAGCCAATCAGCCGATGCCACGTGTCCCAGCAGAGGGTTAAGTCAGTGACTATCTGAGAAACATATCATTTTGTATCAAATCTTGCTTTTAGAGAGAGAGACTCTAGGAAGAAGGAGGTGAAGCCTTTGAGTAAGAGAGTGAGCTTCCAAGCTTGATCGTTGGAGCTTGAACCGTTAGATTCGAGTTTTGAGGTTAGAATCTTAACCTACTCTTGTTGTTCTTATTGATCATCTAGCTGCATTGCACGATCAAACCTGTTCTGCACGCCATTCATCGATTTAAAGTTGGTTTTAGAAAGAGAAAATGGTTTTCATGTGTTTTTGAAGAAAAGCCTTATTTGATCCGAAAGTTTGCATTAAGACTCCTGTTTTTGTGTTTGTTTTGATAAGATCCTGAGTATGGGTACCCCGGTCTGTGTTTTTGAAATTATAGCATGAAATCTCAGCTTTTGTAATAGCAAGTTTTGATCTTTGCATTCATCTTCCTCATGTTCATGTTCTTCATGTTTATCAAGAGGGAAACCCAGATCTTCCCGACTTCGCTTTTGAATGTGGTCGTCGAGGCCACACCTCGGCAAGGAGGTGTGGGACCTCGGCTTAGACCTGGTAGTTGCCCAGCTTGTTTTTCCAAAGATAAGAAACTGTGTCTTGATTTGATTTGACTTAGTTTTTGAAGAATGCCAAGGTCATTTGCATGTATGCTAAACTTGTTTTGAGTAGTGCATTCAATGGACTTTGCCATGCGTTTGTAGGACTTGGACTTGCTTTGCCCCCGACATTTGAAGAACTAGGTGAGTGGTATTTTTAATAAAGCTATGTTATACGTTTTGATAAAAACTTTGCTTTGCTTTGTTTTGAAAGTGATTGTTAAGCATGAATAATTGCCCTGTTTGTATATCAAGTATGATCTTGTCTTGATGACCTTCTCAGAAAGTCCCTTGTGCTGGAGGACTCTAAACTTTCGCAGCACATCACGTTTGAGAGTCCCTTGCGCTGGAGGACTCTAAACTTTCGCAGCACATCTTGTTTTGAAAGTCCCTTATGCTGAAGGACTCTAAACTTTCGCAGCACCCTTGATTTGTACTCTAGTATTAAAAGGCTACGGGCCTTTGTAACATAGGTCCCCCGTGCTGGAGGACTCTAAACTTTCGCAGCACATCTTGTCTTGAAAGTCCCTCGTGCTGGAGGACTCTAAACTTTCGCAGCACATCTTGCCTTGAAAGTCCCTTTTGCTAGAAGACTCTAAACTTTTGTAGCACCCTTGTTTGAGATGCCTCTCTTGCTTTGTCTTGTTTTTCCACGGACGGTTTACCGCGTAGATATGTTTGCCGGAATGTTATTATTTGTAATATGTGATGCTAGTAAGTATCCCTTGAAACTTTGAAGATTTTGTTAGATAGACGAGGTCCATTCCTTGTCATATATCGAGTTTTGTCTTGTATTGTTTTGAAAGGATTTGGGCTGTTATTCATGCAAACCCCTTTATTATTTATACCATTCAATGAGTATCCAAGCTCACCCTCTCTATATATATGTAGGTGATGAACAAGAAGGCGGTGATGCCTAGATGTGATTTCTGGAGCTTGTTTTGGGTTTTGAATATGTCGGCTTAACCTGCATTTATGTCGGTAGTCTTGAAAATCATGCTTCTCGACTTGTAATATTTATATTTCGAACACGTCGACTGAGAAGCCTTTTGATCAAGATATATGTTTTTGCATGACTGTTATGTCGGTAAAGAAGATGTCAGCAATCTGGCAGACTGTGCCCTTAGACTTGTAATTCGTACAATTTGTTCATGTCGGCCTGTAGAACCCTTTGCTAAGATGTAAAAATGTAATTTGTACTTTGTTTTATTTGTAATTAAGTTATAACCCTTATGTAAATGGTTGCTATCTCATTTGACTTATGCACAGCTCTTATGGACTAATCTGTTTGTATAAATCGCTTCCGCACTTGTGAGCCCCATATATTTACACTCTGTTGTGTGTGAAATTTGTAAGTTGGCCTTCGGTAATCTCGGATTACTGGCCATCACGGCACCAAACTACTAGGGGCGGTTTGGGGTCGTGACAACACCGCCTTGCAAAAGTTCTTTCGAAGGATCAGAGAATTCCGATTGCGGTTGAATCCGCAGAAGTGTACGTTCGGTGTCATAGCAGGGAAAATGTTGGGGTTCCTCATTATACAGAGAGGTATCGAAGTCGACCCTTCCAAAATCAAGGACATCCTAGAAATGCCACCACCAAAGACTGAAAAGGAGGTGCGAGGCTTTCTGGGTAAAGTCCAATTCATAAGACGGTTTATCTCAAAATTAACTTTGACTTGTGAACCACTTTTTGGTCTCCTGAAGAAAGGAAAGAAATTCCAGTGGGACGGCCGATGCCAAGCTGCTTTTGAAAAGATCAAGGAATATTTACAAAACCCACCTGTGTTGTCACCACCAGAACCGGGAAGACCGTTAATATTGTACCTTTGGGTAACTGAGACCACAATGGGCTGCATGCTCACGCAGGAATCAGAGGACAAAGTGGAAAGGGCCATCTACTATCTGAGCAAGAAGATGTTAGAGTATGAGACTCGCTACACACCATTGGAGAAGGCTTGCTTGGCCTTGGTATGGGCTACCAGAAAGCTGCGGCACTACCTGTTAGCTTACTCTGTAATGTTGGTTTCGAGATTAGATCCCATCAAATATCTCTTCAAGAAACCGGCACTTACAGGTAGGCTAGCTCGTTGGTTACTGTTGCTTTCTAAATTCGATTTAAAATATGTGATGCACAAGTCGGTCAAGGGAAGAGCAGTAGCAGAGTTCTTAGCCGATCATCCAGTGGAAGGGGGTGAAGTAGTTGAGTACTTATTCCTAGATAAGGCCATTTTGCATATCGACGACGAGTTTTGGACAATGTACTTTGATGGAGTGTCAAATCAATACGGGTATGGGATAGGAGTGTTGCTTATAGCACCCGACAATTTCCGTATGTCTTTAGCATTCAAGCTCCGCTTCAAAGTCTCGAACAACGAAGCAGAATATGAGGCATGCATTGCTGGTCTAGAGGTAGCTCTGGAACTAGGGGCAAAACGGTTGGACGTCATCGGGGACTCGAATCTTGTTGTATCTCAAGCGAAAGGAGATTGGAAAGTCAAAGAAGAAAAAATGATGATGTATCACCAGACCTTGGATTTGTTGATTCCTCAGTTTGAGAAGTTAAACTTCGCTCATCTGTTAAGAGAGAACAACAGGTTCGCAGATTCACTAGCAACTCTATCTTCCATGATAGACATCCCATTTGGAGTCCGGATACGTCCAGTCATCATTGATCAGAAGTTTGCGCCAGCATATGAATCAATTGCTGCTATAGATGAGGTTCAGGATGAGAACCCCTGGTATTACGATATTTGGAATTTCTTGAAGAAAGAGGGCTATCCACCAGGGGCAAATGCCAAGGACAAAAGGGCAATAAGAAGAATGGCCGTTCAGTTCATCATCTGCGGAGGTAAATTGTATAAGAGAGGTCATCTGGGAATGCATAAGCTGTGTGTTGAAGCTGAAGAATCAAAATGCCTGATGGAGGCCATCTATGGAGGGAAATGCGGTGCGCATATGAACGGAGTAATACTGGCACGAAAGATCCTCAGACAGGGTTACTACTGGTCCACCATGGAGGAGGATTGTATCGGCTTTGTTCGGCGATGCCACAAATGTCAGATCCATGCAAACCGCATGAACATCCCGCCGTCGAAGCTGTACAATATGACTTCGCCATGGCCATTTTCAGTTTGGGGAATCGATGTGATCAGGGCTGTTACCCCGAAGGGGTCGAATGGGCATGAGTTCATCCTGGTCGCGATAGATTATTTCACGAAGTGGGTTGAGGCCCAACCCTATACGGTGTTGAAGGCTTCACATGTTGCGAAGTTCATCAAAAACAACATCATTTGTCGCTATGCGGTCCCAAACGAGGTCATTTCAGATAATGGTTCCCACTTCAAGAAGGAAGTGATTGACTTGCTGGAGAAATACAACGTGGCTTTTCATAAGTCGTCTACATATCAGCCGCAAACCAATGGAGCGATCGAGGCCGCCAACAAGAATATCAAACGCATATTGCAAAAGATGGTGGAAACCTACCGAGATTGGCCAGACAAGCTGCCGTTTGCTCTGTGGGGGTACCGGACTTCAATTGGAGTTTCTACTGGGGCGACTTCGTATTCATTAGTTTATGGGATGGAGGCCGTTCTACCTATTGAAATTGAGGTTCCGTCTTTGCGAGTGCTGGCTGAGTGTCAGATAGCCGAAGCAGATTGGCAACAGAACAGATTTGAAGAACTCATGCTTTTTGACGAGTGCAGACCAAAAGCACTGTACCATGTTCAAGGCTATCAGCGCAGAATTGCCAGGGCTTTTAACAAGAAAGTTAAGTCTAGGAATCTAAAAGAAGGAGATTTGGTGCTCAAGGACAACCGAGCTCCCATCCACGACCCAAGGGGCAAGTTCAGACCCAACTGGACTAGTCCCTACATCATCAAAGCTATCTGGTCAGGTGGAGCTGTGGTTCTAATGGATCTAGATGGCCTAGAGTTCTCCCAACCGATCAACATGGACAATTTGAAGAAATATTACCCCTGAGAGGCTCGCTAGGCCGAAAACTCGAAAAGGCGACCTAGGCAAAAGTTAAAGCATTGAAAAATTGAAAAATATAAAAACTGAGCTTGCAAGGTTGAAAACCCGCAAAGGGCGGCCTTGGCAAAAGTTAGAGCGTAAAAGGAGAGTGAAAATACTCGAGTGAACCTAAGCCTAAACTACGTAAGGCTTGATTCCCATCATAGGGATACGTAGGCAACTTCATCCTGAAGTTCAGCCATAAATTTTTCCCCGATCAACTTTGTCCATTTGATCATCTCGACCATCTTTGTCTATTCAGCATTCAAGAGTTCGGTTATGATCTCCGGTGCAGTGCTCTTCAGACTAGGGGCAACTTTCCGTTACTATGCAGTGTTGCGGTACTATTCAGACTAGGGGCAACTTTCTAGTTGCTGGGATCCGGGGTTGTGCATCTCAGTGACAGATTTCAGGTGTGTCCAGTTCTGATCCATATCGAAAATGGTTTTGAAAAGTTTTAATAAAAGTTGACTTTGTTCAAGATTAATCTTTTTACAACTTAGACCATTTTTGGACCAAAGCGGAAAATTTTTAGTACCCACAACCTTCAATTTCATTGATTTCAATACAGAGTTCTCCTGCTCTTGCATACAAATTGAAGTTGCTTTTTATTACATCATAAAGAAAACTTGAAAGTACGAATAAAGTAATAAATCCGGGGCATAGCTAGGTCAGGTGTTCCTGCGCCCCCTCCCAAAGCTGGTTGAAGCCTCTAATGCCAAAGTGGGCCCTTCCTGTGCCTCTTCATTGAGCCAATCCAAGCACTCATCAGACAAAGTGCAACTCAAAGTGGGAGCAGGGGCTAGGAGCTCTCTAGTCCTCCATGCTGTGGCATACCAGGCAAGCTGTGCACCTCGAACCGGGAATGCAACAAGATGCTCTATCCCCTCTGGCGGGCAAGTCTGATCATGACCGAACTGGCGCTTGAACCGGAACGGAAAGTAGAACACACAGTGAGTCAGACCAATCAACTGGATCCCAGTTTACCGGGACATGCTATAGCTCATTGCCGGGAGATTGAGCCATGGACAGCGCCAAGCAATGCGATCCGCAGACAAATTGCACATCCAGTTGTACCACCATCCCTCATCAAGGGCATCGATCAGGCGTTGTCGGAAAAAGTAGCCGCGAGCTGAGTATGCAGGGCAAGACTCCACAATCTGTAACTTGTCCATTAACCACACTTGGGGAGGGATTGAAAAATGAGAGAATAAAGAATAGAGAGATGTACAATGAGAGAAAAGAAAGAAAAGGGCTTTGCGAGAAAAACCGAGCCTGAGGGCCGAGTGATGTGAGCAATACATATGTGAGATGGGGTGGGAAACATTACCTGCAATAGTAGTGGGCTCCCCGCAAGCCTAGCCGTCTCCCGGCGGTGAAAAGTGTCTAAGCCCATCAATGTCTCAGCCAATGTCATAACAATGCAGCTCTTGCCCCCCTTCAAACCTTGGGCAACCTCGATCAACCGGACACTGGATCCTCCAGAACCTAAGGCAAGTAAGAAATGAGATAGCAAGCATAGGCAAAGCGCGTGTTGCCAATAGCCCTGCCAATGATGGTCGCCGCAGTCACCAGCATCAGAAAACCGGCAAACCAAGCTTGGGATGTCCAGCTCCCCATCATGAACCAATGATCGAGCATCATGCAAAGTGAGGCTGTACATTTGTCCTAAGGCTTGGACGTGGCCGAATCGGAATTGAGGCAAGATTTCCTTGTTGCATTCGGATTCCATCAAAACTTAGAAATCCTCGAAAGTAGGACACATCTCTTGCCCGCTAAAGCTAAAGACGTGTGTTACCAGATTCCAAAACCTTGCTGCGGCATAGAGGAAAGGAAGATGCAGCAGAGTACGGCCCAGCGTGAATAGTGCGTTCAAGCCGAAGCCTCGGAAGTTCAACTTTTCCGAGCCGTCTAGAGAAACAATCCAAGCTGTGAGATTTTGGGTGAAGAACGCCTCCATTTTGATGCAAAACTAAGATGAAATGAGAGAGCCACGAGGCTGGAGCTTTTAAAGAGGATAAGGCACTGTTCGGGGGACACGTGTCAAAAAATTGGTGGCTGCCAAGCTAGGTGGTCGGCCGGCCACCTTTTCTGGTAGGCCGACCACCCCTCTCTCCTCCAATGCAAAAAGATGGTCGGCCAGCTCCCTTAGGTGGTCGGCCATAGAGAGGAAGGTGGCTTTGGTCTTGTTCTAACTTCTAGAAGAAAGTTCCTAGCATTTCCATGCATTGAGGGTGTTGAAGGTGCGAGTTTTCCTCTGTTTCGGATGCGTTCCGTCACCCAGATCGTCCGAAATGCATTTGTTTATCGAGTTGTTGTTAAATCCTGCTTATCGAGTTGTTATTTTGCTTATTGAGGAGTTGTTTTGCTTATCGAGTTGTTTAGTTTATCGAGGTATTAAGTTTTGTCGAGTTGACAAGTTGTGTATATCGAGTTGTTACTCTCTGTTTAATCAACGTTGTTGTGTCCTGTTTATCGAGTTGTAAACTTGCTAAGGTTTTGTTGTTTCTTAGTAAGATAAGTTGTTTTGTTTGTTGCGTCGGTTCACTACTTGACTTGGCAAATTTTCGATGCTCAATTTTCATTCAAATCTCATTTTGTGCAAAATGATGCGATGCGATGCAAGAACATAAAATACAACACTTTTTCAAAAGCTGTTTCATTCTAACTTGCTTCCTTTGTTACAACATTTTACAACAAGGGTACAAGTTTTACAGAAAATAAAATCGCCTAATAATGTGCAATGTGCTACAACTACTAGTAAAAAAGGGAAATAAAGCAGGAACATCTGTGCTCTCAAGCACGAGAAAAAGAGGCCCTCTTCGTCCTCTTCTGGGAAATCGCCCCTGCGTTATCCCCATCAGCACCATTATCTGAATCGAAGCGGCTGTCCTCGGAACCTTCCTCGGCATCACCTCCGCCCTCGGAACCGGACTCAGAGTCATCCTCTCTGCCGGCGGATGTCTCTGACTGAGGATGCGCGGACTCCTCCTCCTCGCTGGACCCCTCCTTAATGATATGTGCTCTGCGCCCACCTCGTCTGCGAGACGACTCCTCTCTCCTAGCTCGTCGAGAAGGCCTAGATGGCCCAGCTCCTCGGGAAGGCCCTGATGGCCCGGCCTGTGGCCTAGTATGCAGCGGAGGCATCTAAAAAGAAAGAGTGCAATACATCAGCCAAAGTATGTATATCAGATGCAGATGCAAGAAAACTACATGAAGTCGGTGCATACAGATACAGTACATGAATGTGGTGTATGTCAGGTGTGCTCTATACATACAGTCAATCAATACAGTAAGATGTTCAAGTTCAATATGTCATCAGAAGTATAATGAATGCAAGAAAACTAAAGAGTACCGAGACACCCATGATGGACAGCTGCGCCTCTCTCCGCAAGACCATACCCTCGAGTGAGGCCACCAATTCGAGCATCCCCTCCATGTACTCTCTAGGTGGCTGCAGATACAAGCTCAAGTCATCAATGAATAAATGAGTGTCTACGTATCTGAGTGATAAATGAAAAGCAATGGAGAATACCGGTGGTGAGTCAGGATCACTGACATATCAATGATCAGGTATAGGAGGCTCTATCGGAATCGGGTAGGAAGTCCCGTATCGCCAACCCGTCAACTCAGTCGGAATGTCTGGCCATCCGGCATGATGATAAGTCGGGGGAATCGGCGGGACCATTCCAGCCCCACCCCTAGATATACCAGCCTTACTGGTTGAAGGAATGTCCCTAGCTCGGGTGCGACTCGAGGATGGCATGCTAGTAGACCTCCTCATGGGAGTACGGACACCTGCCAATGGAGGCATCAAATATGTATGACGGTAGGTCGCGTACTCCCTGTCCTCCAAGTGTAGCAATACATCGGTGCCTAACCTGGCGTTAGTAACACCCTGGGGAGTGAGCCTATCGGCGGACCGCATGTCGACCGGAGGTGCTGCAGGGACACTCTGCTCGGAGTAGCCCATAGTCTAGCGAAGGAAGCGTTCCCCCAAGAACCAGGCCCTACCAACCGGACCTCAAACAAGATCCTATACCGGGAGGTGGCCCATTCTCCGGCAAGCTGAAATCGGAGGTCCCCACCCAAAGGCACCCAGGGCTGCCAGGTGATCTGCAGATAACCAATGCATAAGCCGATCAGAAATCGTAGATGTGCAAAATAAATCAAGGATGAAAACATGGAGAACTGAGAGTTCTGAATTACCTCTGTCGGTCGTACCGTGTCGAAATACTGCCGCAGGTAAGGGAGGGTCTCCCGAGGTCTCGGCCGGTACTGGCCCTCAAAAACGAGTGAGTAGGGGGTCATGAGGGGCGCCTCTACCTCGAGCTCTGGGGCTAGCGTCGGGAAGTACGCAAAAACCCATAACTGTGGAAAACAGGGCAAAAGCCATCAGAATACAAAATGTTGAGTGCAGAATCAGAATACAGAATGCTGAGTGTAGAATCCGAATACAAAATGCTGAGTGTAGAATCCGAATACAGAATACTGAATGCAGAATGTGAGTACAGAATGTAAAGTGTGCCGTGCATGCAACGTACAGATAATGAAAAGCAGAAATGTAAGTCAAGAGGGCAAAAGGTACCTCCCAGGCTCTCTAGTAGCTGCCGATTATGTTCCCTCGTCCGCGGGAGGTCGCGCTCATGTAGCAATAGAGGGTAGCCAAACTGGCGCCACCCCAGTCATACTGACTAACCTGCGAGAGGTCTACCAGGGCACACAGCAGAAATAGCCCAACGGTGTTCCCCTTATCGGCGAACAGAGTGGTCCCAAAGAGGAACATCAAAAACCCTTGGGCGTACTGTGCAATCTCCTCAGGAGTCTCGGGCTCAGTATGCCTGAACTGTGTAGAAAACCAGGTGTATCGGACCCGGCCCGAAGATCGGTCGATCGGTGGGCGAGCTCCCAACAGATAAACCCAGGCAGCCTTCCACTCACCCATGTCCTCATTGTAGGGGATCGCCTTGCCTCCTACGTTGAGGCCTGTCAATACAACAAAGTCAAATGGGGTTATAGTCATGTCCCCGGCAGATGAGAAATGAAAGGAGTTGGTGGTGTCCCACCACCTCTCCACCAGGGCGCCCATCAACGTCCTGCTAGCTGGATAGCGAGATATCCCGGTACAAAAGGGCCCGAACCCTGCTAGATCAACCCAATCGCGGACGGCCTCCGGGAGCTCCGCATACCACTCCCTCACAGCAATGGAACCGTATCCCCATGTAACACGGGAGGACATCTGCATTCATAATGAACACATGTATTCAGTTTCAGAATGAAATAAATAAGACATGCAAATGAAAGATATGGGCTGTGTGCAAATCAAATCAAATTCAACAAATGTGGGCTGCGTGTCCAACTTTCAACAAATATGAGCTGCGTGTTCAGAAATTTAAAGTTTGGGCTACGTGTTCAACTTTCAACAAATGTGGGCTGCGTGTTCACTATTAAATTTGGGCTGTGTGTTCAGATTTCAGAAATTTAAAGTTTGGGCTGCGTGTTCAACTTTCAACAAATGTGAGCTGCGTGTTCACAATCAAATTTGGGCTGTGTTCAGATTTCAGAAATTTAAAGTTTGGGCTGTGTGTTCAACTTTCAACAAATGTGGGCTACATGTTCATAATTAAATTTGGGCTGTGTGTTCAGATTTCAGAAATTTAAAGTTTGGGCTGCGTGTTCAACTTTCAACAAATGTAGGCTGCGTGTTCACAATTAAATTTGGGCTGTGTGTTCAGATTTCAGAAATTTAAAGTTTGGGCTGCGTGTTCAACTTCTTTCAACAAATGTGTGCTGCGTGTTCACAATCAAAATGGGCTGCGTGTTCAGAAATTCAAAAGTTTGGGCTGTGTGTTCGACTTTCAACAAGTGTGTGCTGCGTGCTCACATTCAAAATATAAGCTGCGTGTTCAGAAATTCAAAAGTTTGGGCTACGTGTTCAACTTCTTTCAACAAATGTGTGCTGCGTGTTCACAATCAAAATTGGTTGCGTGTTCAGAAATTCAAAAGTTTGGGTTGCGTGTTCAACTTCTTTCAACAAATGTGTGCTGCGTGTTCACAATCAAAATGGGTTGCGTGTTCAGAAATTCAAAAGTTTGGGCTGCGTGTTCGACTTTCAACAAGTGTATGCTGCATGTTCACATTCAAAATATGGGCTGCGTATTCACATTCAAAATATGGGCTGCTTGTTCAGAGATTCAAAAGTTTGGGCTGCGTGTTCAACTTCTTTCAACAAATGTGTGCTGCGTGTTCAGAAATTCAAGAGTTTGGGCTGTGTGTTCGACTTTCAGAAACAGTGGGCTGTGTGTTCAACTCAAGAGTTTGGGCTGTGTGTTCACCTCAAGAGTTTGGGCCGTGTGTTCAACTTTCAAAAACTGTGGACTGTGTGTTCACCTCAAAAGTTTGGGCTGCGTGTTCAACTTTCAAAAACTGTGGGCTGTGTGTTCACCTCAAAAGTTTGGGCTGCGTTCTCAGATTTCAAAAACTGTGGGCTGTGTGTTCACCTCAAGATTTTGGGCTGCGTGTTCAGATTTCAAAAACTGTGAGCTGTGTTCAGATTACAAAAAGTTTGGGCTGTGTGTTCAACTTTCAAAACTGTGGGCTGTGTGTTCATCATCAAAAGTTTGGGCTACGTGTTCAACTTTCAAAAACTATGGGCTGTGTGTTCACCATCAAAATGTGGGTTGTGTGTTCACAACAAAAGGTTTGAGCTATGTGTTCAGATTTCAAAAATTCAAGTGCTAGAGTTGTGTGTTCAAAATGCAAACAGAATGCTGTGTTGTAGACTAAGTGTTCAGAACAAGCTGTGTGCCAACTCAACAGAATTCTGTGTTGCGAGCTGTGTGCCCGAAGAATGAGCTGTGTGCCCCAAAGAAAGAGTTGTGTGCCCAGATCAACAGAGTGCTGTGTGTCGAGCTGCGTGCCGAATGAACAGAATATTGTGTTGTGAGCCGCGTGCCAAACAAACAAAGTGTTGTGTTGTGAGTTGCGCGCCAAATGAATGGAATGCTATGTTGTAAGCTGTGTGCCAAGTCTTGCATTGTGCATGCATATTATCACTCGCGCTTTCTTGCGCATTGCACTGTTTTGTGCAGTTTACACTCGCGCTGTTTAGCGTATCGCATTGTTTTGTGCAATTTACTTTCGCGCTTTCTCGCGCATCGCACTGTTTTGTGCACTCTACTTGCATTGTGCATGCATTTTATCGAGCTATCTTACATACCTTACCTGTACTTGTTAGTGCATTGCATCATTCGCGCTATTTTGCGCATCGCACTGTCCTGTGCATTACATTCATTCGCGCTATCTTGCGCACCTTATCTGTATCGCACTGTTTTGTGCATTTGTTTAGCACTGTTTTGTACATTCACTCTGCATCGCATTGTCTTGTGCACCCTTTGGTCTAGGAGACCTTAAATCCTCTAAAGGTGCAATTCCTTTGGTGTTTGTCGTGCCCGAACGACTTCCGGTGGTCTGGTATAGCCACCAGTCTGTGTTTGCGGTGAGTCGGTGGAAACTAGAGTTCGAATGGCTCATGCCTAGAACGCAAAGGTTCGAGATTTCCGAGACTAAAGGCTGGTTTAAATACCCAGGGGTCTATCCTCAGCTTGAAATCTGTATGGCAGCCCCATAGATTGAGGTAGCATGTGTATGCGCCTCAATTCTGGATACCGAATCAACTTAGTCTATCACCCTGTTGGAGAATAGGGAAAGCTGCGACCATAGTCAGGGAGAAAAGTAGTACCTTTGGTTCAACCAAGAAGAAGCAAAAGATCCCCAACATTGCTGAGGCACAATATTGTATGTACGGTTCATTTGAGGTTGGCGCGACCAGACGAACCGGACAGGTATTGTATTCTCCGAGTAAAACATAGCGAGAATTGAATAATTCTCCGCATTCTTAAACTGCATGAAATGTAATTGTTGCTTTGCATTCTTGCTTAAAACTGTTGCATCTATTGTGAATACTTGCTTCATTACAGCTTGCCGCTTTGCGTGATCATGAGTTTCATCCGGCTTTGTGCATAGCTCTCTGCATTTTGCCCCCGCCTGCGGGCACGCCTGTAGGCATATCTTTGTTATCTTGCATGTCTGTCTAAGTCTTCGGCCTTGTCAAAAATGGGTCTTCTCTAGGCTTTGACATTCACTCCCGTCAATTACGACTTTCGAGTTCTGTCAAAGAGGGGCAACTGTAGACACCCCATTTTTGACCGACCTTAAGATTCAGACGTCATCGGTTGAGGGCTCAGTGATATTGCATATTGTGCTCGTTCTAAGGTTTCAGAGTCTCGGCTGCGAGCCTTGCCTCCGGACTCTTTTGTACCTTAAGATTCAGACGTCCCGTTTTCTCCATTTTCTCTTCCCGAAGGGAGGAAGAGGTCTTGTAAACCATCTCTTAGTGGCCGTAGGCTACGTTTTGTGGTTGTAGGCCATTTTTCCCGTTTGGAGCCCGGTTTCTAGTTTTTCGGAGCCGTCGGCCGTGTGCCTCGGTTCGGGACCGTTTAACTACCTCCGTTTGCTCCGATTTTTGGCACACACCTTGTTTCCTCCCTTTTGAGGGACACTGTGGCCCAGGAGACCACCTTCGTGGTCATACGCCACTTCCGGTGCCCTAACAGCCTGCTTTCGGGGCCTCGAACCGCGCGTTTTGGCCCCCGAACCTTCGTTTTGCATCCGTTTTGGTCTATTTTTGGTAGAGACCCTATTTTCATTGTTAGAAAGATGGTAGGATGGTGGAAAGCCACATTTTCCCCTGAAAAACCAATTTTCTCATTTTCTCTCTCCAAAAGTCGATTTTTCTGACAGAAAGTTGGTTTTTCTCACTTTTGAGCCACAATTTCTGGTTTTTCACACCATCATTGTGTTGTGCTCATCTGGGAGGCCACCAATATGGGTAGGCCGACCAGTAATTCTTCTTGACCCTTTTGAACCCCTCTAAAAAGCTGGATTTTCTCTCTCCTAGGTCTCATTTTCTGATTTTTCACCACACAGCTGTATTCTACTCATCTGGGAGGCAACCTTTCTGGGGAGGCCGACCAGCTTTTTTGCTTGACCCTTTTGACCCCTGGTCGGCCGACCAGGGGGAGTGGTCGGCCGGCAACCTTAGCTAGTCGGCCAGCTTTCTACTTTTTGCTCTTCTCAAGTGTGTTCCAGCTATGCCAGCTGTTTTGCACTTGACCCACTGTCCGAGGGTTTTGTCCCTGTTTTGGTCCTTAAAAGGGGGTTTTGACCCCTTTGCTTGGTTGGTAGGAGCAGTTTGACCCTTTTGGTCAAGCTTCTTGAGGAAGCTTGACCCTTTTGGTCTAGTTTCCTCAAGAAGCTTGACCCCTTTGGTCAAGCTTCTTTTAGAAGCTTTGAACCTCTCTCTTGGCTTCTCCAAGAAGCCTTACTTCTCTCCCTCTATATAACCAACCCTCCATCTCATTTTGCAAGTGTTAGACATTTGGTTAAGGCATACACACTCCATCCTCCATAGCCTTCTTCTCCAAGCTCCAAACCCTAATATTCTTGGCCATTTTGCACTACACCTCATAGCCTACCACCCCCACCATCCACTCCAGCATCTTGGAGGTCATTTTCAGAGATTGAGGAGTCACATTCTTGGTCCAGAAGTTGCTGAGGGTCGACTCTACAAGGGTAAGTCTTCATTTACCCCTTTTTTGCACTATTTTGCCCTATACTTTAGCTCCATTTGCAAGCATTTTTGAGCCTTGGTGTCAATTGAAAATAGTCTTATTTTGAGCTCCTCTTCATGTTTGATTAAGGATACTTTTCTGTTTGAGGTCTCTTACATCCTTGTATGCTTTATCTCTCTTTTAGGGCTTATTTTGCGTGATATATTAGCCTTCTTTGTGAGCATTTTTGGACCTCGACTTAAAGTGAAGAAAGTCTTGTTTTTCCCTCCTCTTTAAGTTTGATTGAGGTCACTTTCTTTTTGGAGTCATCTTCTTCCTTGCATGGTTCACTTCCTCATGCTTTGAGCCATGCATTTGAGCATTTGCATTTGTCTTGTTTTGGCATCTTGACCACTGAAATCCAGTGGATTTTCAGTGGCCTTGATGTGTCTTTAAGCTCCAAAATCATAAAGGAGTGACCTTCTCACCCCTCATTCTCTTTACTAGCATGGTTGGCCTTCCAAAGGGACCCTATTTTACACGCATTGAAGTCATGTTTCAGGCCTCATTCTGAGGGTTTTAAGGTCTGCCTAAGCTCTGTCAAGAGCCCATTTTGCCATATTTTATGTCTATGATGCATGTATAGAGCAATCCCATTCAAGGCCTTTCAAAGGGGCCTTTCTTTGCATGTTTCCGAGACTGATTTCAGGGCCTATTTGGTGGGTTTTAGGGCTGTCATAACTCATTTCCAGAGGTGGTTTTGCCATGTTACATGTCTATCTTGTATGTACTTAATAACCCCTTGTATGGCCCTCTAAAGGAACTCATCATTTTTGCATGCATTGGTTGCATTTCAGTGGTTATTTGGGAATATTTTGACATATTTTATTCACTATTTTTGGCTGATTTGATGAGTTCTCATACGCTTCATATACATGCCATGTAAACCATGCTTGCTAGCCAAATTTGCATGCTATTTTAGTTCATCATGTTAGCACCTTTTGGCCATGCTTTAAACTAGAAATGTGCATGTTTTGGGACTGCCTTGGCTCTGTCTTTGTACTTCATGGCCAAATAATGGTTGCTTTGCATAGTTCTAATTCAATACATATGCCTAGCTTTGAGTCTCGGGGCTTATTTCATACATCGGTGCCATATTTCCATGTTTCGGGACCATTTAGCATCATGTTTCAGTGCTGGAAATTACATGTTTGTATGCCATCTTTCATCCCTTGCCATGCTTTGATAGAGTGGCATTTTATGCCTTAGGTTCGGTCCTCGGTATACGTGCACGTGTGCACGCATTTCGGTTGTCTCTTTTCCATCTCATGGCCACTGATGTGAGTGTGGCTGAGGTCCACTCATGTTGGCGTAAGTCCATCGTGCATTGTGCATGCCATTTCAGTCCATAGCATTGCGTATGCTAGGTTGCATTTTAGAGCATTGTGTATGCCATGTTACATCACACGTATTGTGTATGCCATTTTAGTACATAGCATTACGTATACTAGGTTGCATGTTAGTCGCATTGTGCATGCCATTCCATTTGCATGGTGCTTGGAATAGGGTTTAGTCCAAGCACGGGAAACGAGGGGCGCTTCGTACTCCAAGTGACGAAACGTGCCTCGATTCCCGGTCCCCGACGTTCTTGATTATCTATGATAGAATTGTTGGCTTCATATGTTCCTACTTGCATTCATGTCTTATTAAAACGTGCAATTCGGTCTCTCGGCCATCATGCATTGAGATGCGTGATTGGTGGCTCGAGAACCGAGGGCCACACTCCCTAGAGCCTGTGCAAGGACGGAGAGGAGTGGTCGCGCACACATATGTTGAAAATACATTACTTTCTCTCCTTCTTGCCTTTCTTGCAGAAAAACCAGAGTCCAGGGGCAGAAAGTGGTCGGCCGACCAGGTTTTCTGGTAGGCCGACCACCTTTTTTGGTTTTCACCATGAGGGGTGGTCGGCAGGGGGTTTCCAAGCCAATACCTGGTCGATGGCTTTCCCAAGGTGGAGTTTCAGCCTCCTGGAGCTTTGTGTAAGTTCCTAAAATCAGCTGCAAACAATGGCGAGACAAGGCATCACGATGGAATTTACCGACAAAGCGCATCGAGCATGCATGCATCCATTATCATCCAAAACAAAGCCGGGGCTGTCCATTTGCATGCCAGTTTATTTTCTTACTTAGCTAATTTGTTAATTAGTTAGTGGTTGTGTAATAATTAATTGTAATTCGTTATTACTTTCGGACTGTATTACTTTCGGACTGTATATTAATCGGACCCTCCGAGCGAGGGCAATGTTGTAATAAGTGTGCGTGTGTGTGATGTATGTCTTCCAACCCCACGTCTTTCTCCCTTTTATTTACTAGCTTATGATGGTTAGATTAGGACAAATTTTAATTAGCATACTTATGCTCGCATGTTTGCATTCATTCATCTGTATTGCATGCACCTGGCTCGGCGCATCATACTAACTGCATTTATATTTCAATTTTAAATTGAATATGTGCTAGTTGTAGCATCATCATATGCCATGTTTAGAATAGTCGAGCCTATTGTAGTTTCATTTTTGCATGTGTTGCATTAGGCATTTCTGTATAGTTAGGATCATGCATGGATTTCTAACATAGCTTCTGTTTTGGCTTGGAGTACTCGGTAAGTGTTTATGCTTTAGCATCCTTGCATGTGTGTAAGTGACTGCCATGATAGCATGCTTACCATGAGGCTACGTGCTTACGTGGTATACCTGCCTGAATGCCTGTGGGTGAAGGTTGGGTTATTTGGATTGGAACAATTCATCAATTGTGAGTTTTAAGCCCACTTGAGAGTGGCAAATCACCTTGTTTTCCAAGCCCACCCGAGGGTGGCAAAATCTGCATTTTAAGCCTACTTGTAAGTAGCAGACCACTTTCAAAAACAAACATGAAACGTTTTGTTCCAATTCAGGCGATCCAGTCTATACTTGTATGCTGTGCGCATCACATAGTAAATCTAGGCTAATAACCGGAATAAGAACGCATAATGTTTTCAAAAGTAGATATCATGATTAGTAGAGACCGATCTTTGATCGGGCGAGCGGGGGTGCTCACGAAGTGACTTTCCCCAATCGTACCCAAGTTCCCGAGCCGAGGCAACTTTGGTGATGACGGACACGTGGCCTTAGGCAACGAGTCAGGGTTTCCTAAATTTTTCAAAATAAAATATTTAGGTGGCGACTCTATATCTGGAAAAGCAGTCCATGTTTGGCACTTCTTTCAAAAAATTTGTTTTCAAAAATGATTTACCGGATTTGGACTCTTTGATGATTCATCGGTCTTGCATCGCACTCTGCGAGATTAGATACATGACCGTGACTTTTGAGTCCGAACTGTAGTGAGCCCATATGAACGAAACGGAAGGGGGGGAGATTCACTCCCGGGACGTTCGGGGACGTCTACAGTATATTACTACTATTTAAGAAATTAAACAGTATATGACTACTATTTAATTTCCCGAAACAAAATATTAGTCTGTCTAACACAAAAATAAAAACAAAAACAAAATTTGCTTTAGGAATGTTAGCACCTCAGTGGTTGTGTGTGTGTGTAAATTAAATGTATAAATAAAATAAACAACAAAACATAAATAAATAATCCAGAAAATAATAAATTAAATTTTGAATTAATTGCTTACAAAAATTCTAAGTTGAGGCTTGTGTTGGACACAATCTCCTTAAAGTAGATTTTGCCTTCGCTCTGGTACTTTGAGATTTAATGGCGTCTACTTCCCAAGATGCAACAACTACTACTTGGTTTGAAGCACTACAAACTCAAGTCTGGCGAACCAAAACTATAACGCGACTCTTTAGTTTTCTTCCTAAAATTAAATGGTAGACAGATGCAGAAAATAGAAAGATGAAAAAGGAAGAAGAAAGATGAAATGCTTAGGGAAAATTGAATGAATGAAATGTTGGAATGGTAGGCTATTTATAGAAGAACATGTGGCTTTTCAGAACAGGTTTCAACAGGTAGAAACTTAAAACCTATTCGGAATAGAAACAGATCTGTTCGGGTGGAGTTTAACAGGTATGAACCTGTTCGGGTGGAGGAAAAAACTAGACAGATTTATTTTGAATTTTGAAACTGAAATTCAAAAATAAATAAATAAAATGCGAATGTTTTTGGCCCAAAAAGATAAGTATTAGGTCAGACAAGCCCAACCCAACTTCACACCCGCGCCTAAGTCTGCTCGGACGGACGGCTGCGGCGGCGCGCACGTGTGTTTTGGGTCCAATAGGTCTAGCTCACTTTACCCATAACCTCACCTTTCCACAAAACTTGGGTACCCGTTGGGGCCCATCCCAAGTATAGCAAGCTAGAGTTTATATACCCATTTAAATCCTTATGTCTTTCCAATGTGGAACAAGCATATTTTACAAATGTGTAAGAAACCCACCTAAAGCCATTTTCACGAACCCAAAAATATGCATTGAATTCTCATTCATCCGGAAATGATTTTAAGAAACTAAATACACGATGTATTCACTACGTGACATTAAACATGAACCCAATTAAAAACATTAAAAATAATACTTAGGTCCTACCTTAATTAATGCTCAAATTTAGCAAAAAAATAAGATTTTATAAAGCCATATTATAAAGCCATTTTCAACGAAAATGCCCTTGCTACTGTGAGCTTTTTTCCTTATTTATAGGGATGACAATAGGGTATGGCCGAGTACGAATAATATTAGCAATTCTGCTACGTAGCTCGAATGGCCTGACCTCTCTCTCTTTCTCATTCTCTCACTTTCTCTATCTCTCTTCCTCTTCCTCTGTCTTTGTCTTTTTCTTCTTCTTCTTCCTTTTGAACTGTGATGATGGCTCTCACTCTCTCTTTGTTATATATATATATACACACATATATATAGATCTATGTATACACAGATCAAACCTGCCTCATCTCCCTACATTTTTTAGTCCTGTAAGGATTTATTTGGTTCATGTTGTGGGGACTCCATAAATGAGGAAAAAAGAAGAAATTGTTGGCTTTAAGACACAAAGAAATTCATAGTGTTTTTAGAAGATATTGTCCCTAATGGATTAAAACAATGGAAAAGGATTCATTTAAGATGAACCCAGTTTTTTGGCACAATACCTGTGTTCTTTTCGAATCTTTTCAAGTTTCTTCAACAATGGCTTCGTCGGCGACTGAGGCCTTCGTCTCGTCAGCGGCACTTTTTTCTCATTCTCTTCTTCTCTGTTCCTCATTCTCTCCTTCTTATCTTCTCTTTTGTCTATTTCAGAGAGAAAACAGAGGGGAAAGGAAAAAAGAAAAAGAAAAGAGAAGAGCATACCACAAAACCAGATCAAACTCCAACTAGCTCACTCCCATTTGAGAAAACTTCTACAGCCTGATTGAAGATCCAATGCTCCTCCTCACCTACCACAAATTATGCACCATCTCATTAGCTGAATAAAAATACCCTTTTAACTGAGACTTCACCCAAATGGCCACCCTAATTTTGATAAGATCACACAGTTCCTCAAAATTTGGTTGAAGATTATTGAAGATGCACTCAATTTACTTAGATTTTCACAAGGAAATGTTGAAAAATTAAGGTAGTGTTTGGTACACTGATCACTGGAATGAAGTGGAATAAAATGCCATTCCATCAAAATGTCAATTCCCATGTTTGGTTGACTAAAAAAATAATTAAAAATACATTATTAGTGATTGTCTAAAACGTCGCAAAAAAATAGAATTAAATCAATAATGTATTGATGACAGTTTAAATCGTTGATAAAGAATTGAACTAATACATATATGCGACAGGTTAACCCGTCGCTAATATAATGCAAAGAAATAATGATTACATTAGCCACGGTTTATTTCTGTCACAAAAAACATATTTTCATAAAATAAATATATTTTATTAATTCATTCCCTATACAAATTATTAATATTTTCTAAAATAAAATACATTTACATCTACATCTACATCTATATCTACATCCACATTTACATTAACATTTACATTTACATTTACATTCATAAAATCAGATATACGAATAATAATATGTATGTACCCTGTAATAATACAGTGCCAACCAAACATTCTTTTACAAAAATATATAAAATATCCTCTAACAATATTAATAATTTTTTATAATTCAAGAACTCAAATTTGTATCTAAAACAAATCAAAAGTAATGACGGTACAAATAAAAAAACTTATATATTACATATAATTAATTATTTAGTATCAACAATAAACTCCAATATCAATATACGAAGATATCATTACATACTCAAATGGATAGCATTTGCAAAAAGAAACAAAAAATAATAATAATCATTTACAATATAATTAATTACGCCCTCATCTTGGAAGGACTAGTTCCATCAGCGCCACCAACAACCGAAATGCTCTTGATCTTAACATCTAATGTAAATCTATTACCACATGACACAGAAGAAATGATGCCATCAATGCTTCAAGAAAACAAGACAATTGTTAGGCTAAATAGTTTCGAGCAAAGACAATATTCATGAAGCATAAGATGCTAGCTGCATTCATGCAAAACTACATCATGACTATCAATTTCTGTATTTCACATGTCAAACAACAAGAAACAGAGGCTTTCAATTCAATCAGTTTTGAGGATTCAGTTAAACATGCAATGTTGAACTGTGGGAAGGTTAGTATATATATATATGAAAAAGTAAATAAGTCATTCCATTATAAGGAAAAAAAAAAAAAAGAAGCGCAGCCTGTATACACAAGTGCATACAAAAAGAAAAAAAAGGTGTCACAAAGCTTCCCTTCCAACCAATAATTAAAACAAAACAAAAAAGCCGATTTAAGTCTATGAATCTCCCAACTCAACATCCTCAAAATTGCTCTGATTTCCCTCTCAAGAGACAAAAAAGCCACCATCCACACCTTTTTAACCCTTCTTCAAAACATTTATGTTATAACTTAGGTTTTATTTACATCAAGTTTGTGAACCTGTAGATACAAATATTTTACAAACATGAGGCTGTGACAAAAAATAGTGGTCATTATTGTGCCTGACATATAGAGTGGTAAAATGCCTCAATTGTCATTTGATCATTTCTTCCCGTGCTCTCTTTACTCTCATATACCTTAAGGTCACCAAATTGAAGAAAATGATTCTCCATAAAATAAATAAATAAATAAAATAATTATCTTTTCTTTTTTGTTCACTAAATTTATAAAATAAATGCAGGCTTATGATTGAAGATGCTATTTGTGTGAATTGTGATCCTAATATCATTAAATGAAATTATGGAAGTGGACTTGTTTGTGCCCAGAGAGAATTGGCCTAAACAAACATTCCAACTAGGTTGGCACCGGTAAGCACACTAGCACACCATCAAGATGAGGAACCAACAGAGCAAGGAAAAAACAACTAAACAACAAGACAAAAGGGTGGCCCAAACACGAGTACATCAGATAGCCAACACTAATGAAAACAACAACCCAATAAAGTCAGGCAAAAACTAAGCAAACTACACTGTACTCAGCCAAAGCACTAAGTAAAGCATAGCAACTCATAGGAAGAGCATACCACAAAACCAGATCAAACTCCAACTAGCTCACTCCCATTTGAGAAAACTTCTACAGCCTGATTGAAGATCCAATGCTCCTCCTCACCTACCACAAATTATGCACCATCTCATTAGCTGAATAAAAATACCCTTTTAACTGAGACTTCACCCAAATGGCCACCCTAATTTTGATAAGATCACACAGTTCCTCAAAATTTGGTTGAAGATTATTGAAGATGCACTCAATTTACTTAGATTTTCACAAGGAAATGTTGAAAAATTAAGGTAGTGTTTGGTACACTGATCACTGGAATGAAGTGGAATAAAATGCCATTCCATCAAAATGTCAATTCCCATGTTTGGTTGACTAAAAAAATAATTAAAAATACATTAAAAATGGGATCATCATAATGTGCAAAATACATCAATGTTATGAATTGCCGACCAAAAACAAATATAAAAAAACAAGTCAAGAAAATTAAAATCCAAAAGGAACAATGCATCTAAGGTCAGTCAGTCAACAAAGAAAGCAAGACGAGGAAGTAAAATATGGCAATAAAAGTAAACAGTTGTAATTGACAAGATCCAAATCTAAGATTCACAAGCACAAACACGAGGAAAAAATAATAGGGCAAGTTAATGCTATTCTATTCTACTTTGCCTATACCTGTGAACTTATAGAGTTTAACAAAGAAGTCTTCTTTAGCATCAATTCTTTTATCTCCGACATTGCATTAAACGTGGCATATAATTCACGAGTCTGCCGAAGCTTTTCCTGCATATTAGCAGAGAGTGAATACAATTAGTTAGTTTAGTTAAGACTGGAGGCAATAAGAAATTCATAAGAGAAAATGTAACAAAACTAACCAACCATAGTATTTCCATACCACATTTCTTCTCATTGAAGTTTTTTTGTTTGTTTGTGTTTTTGTTTTTTTTTTTGAAAAGATTAGAAACACCAAAACAGAGAACCATTACAGTGAACCAAATTGATTCCCTCACAGTGAACCAAATTGATCGTAAATCTTCCAAAATGAATTTTGCTACTCTAATTTATTCTTTGTATTTGTGGAACTAGTTTAATTAAATTTTCTCCTCAAAGATTATCCAACAACATGGTATAGCTATTCAATTTAAAACACTAACCAAAGAAGACAAAATCGATAAATTATTCTTCTATATACAAGTAGATATAGAGAGATACGAACAAGAACTGATATATGAAAATAGGAATCCTTTTTTTACACATTTATATATATAAACACCAAAATCCAACTCATTCCTAACAAGCAACACACATGCACAAGAATTACCCCAAGAAAACCAATGAAAAATATCATTTTTTCCAACTAAAGTAGCATTTTAAGTCTAATAGGAATATCTACAGTTGCAAATAAAAAATGGATGTAACTCAAAAATTGAAATGTTTAACCAAAAACGAAATAATGGCGAGAATTGAGAGGTTGAACAAAGAAGGGGCTGAGATCTGAGAGACTGAAAATTATAGTTAGGGTTTGAAATTGGGAGGGAGAGAGAGAGAGAGAGAGAGAGAGCAAAAATCAAGGGTTGATTTCAACAAAAATCGAAAATCAAGGGCTGATTTCAACGAAAATCAACGGCTGATTTCAACGAAAATCAACGGCTGATTTCAACAAATATCGAATTAGCAAAATAGTAGGAGAATAAGAAAATAATTGAAGAAGAAAAGAGAAGAGAATAGAAGAATATACCTCAGTCGCCGTTGTCACTCGCCAATTGCTGCCACTACAGCCGCTCGTCGATCGCCGCCTCTGGTCGAACGAATGCCGTCCGATCAAGGATATGCAGAAGACTTAAGGTTAGGGTTTTGAGAGAGAGAGAGAGAGAGAGAGAGAGAGAGGAGTGATGTGAGACACATGTTTGGAATCTTTTTTTATTTGTTTGTTTGTTTGTGGGGGGTGTGGGCTGCTGAAAAATTACATCACACATTTTTTTTTTTTTTACAGCAGTGGTTGGGGTCTCGGTGTAGAGGCCTCGAATTTGGCTCGAATGCCGGTTTTTTTTTTTTTTTCCGACAGCTGTGTGTATTAATATATATTTTTTAAAAGTCTAATATAAAATATTATACATTTTGCACCATTTCATCATATAAAATTATATGAAATTAACAAAATTTAACTAATAGCTTAACTGATCAGTCAATTTTATCACTTAATCGGTCCAACTTAATTGACTGATCAGTCAGACTGTTGATTAAAATTCGTTAATTCTGTATAATTTTGTACAATGAGTTAGTACAGGATGTCTAGTTTTTTGACACACTCCTACACATAACTACCTTTAAAAAAAATTAAGAAAAAAAAAAAAACGAACACAGCCTAACAAATAAAATTAAATAAAATTAAAAAAAAATTGATCAGTCAATTTTATTACCCAATCAGTCCAACCCAACTCACTTATAAAATGTTTAATTTTTTAGCACACCCCTATATATAATCACCCCTATAAAGAAAAGACAGAAAAAAAAATTAAAAAAAAAAAAACCAAACTAACACAGCTTTGAAAAAAAAAAAAAAGGATTTCGAGGCAAATTCGAGGCCTCAACCTTTTTCCTTTTTTTTATTATCACACAAAAGTGCAATGGTTTTAAATTTTTAGCTGTGGCCTTTGGTCCTATTTGGTGCAGTTTAAAACCTGCTTATTTCAATTTTTAGCTTAATTTAAACTATTTTGATGTGTTTGGTTTAGCTTATAGTTTATAACTTATAGCTTATACCTTTTTGGAAGTCAGAAATCAGCTTATTCTTTGAGTGGGGCAAGAGATGCTTAATTTATAAGTCAGAAATCAGCTTATATTCATAGTTATAAGGTATAAGCTGTTTAAGCATAAGTTATAAGCACTTTCCCACAGCTCTACCAAACAGGGCCTTTGTGTATTATTGTAGTAGCGGCGGAAAGGGGATTAAGTTTTTGTGACAATTTGAAAGGTCGTCGCAAATTAATAAAAAGTAAAAAATAATACTTTTTGCAACAGTTTCAGATTATCCGTCTCTAATAATAGTATTTATCCAGTGTATTTTTTGGCGACAGCCACTTCGTATTGCAAAAAAAAAAAAAAAAAAAAAGGATTTCGTGGCGGGTTTTTTTACAATCGCAAAAGCATGTTTTTTGCAACGATTTTTAAACCATTGCAAAAAGGTCTGTGTCTAAAACCCATTTTTCTAGTAGTGTACATTAGTAATTTTTTATACTTATCTTAATTACTTAAGAAATTTTTTTGGATGTATAAATAGGATCTTATTGTAAAATATTTTAGATTCACATTGTACAACATTTTATTGGTTAATATGATTTATATAATAAAACAACTTAAGTGTTTTTTTTATATTTATAATTGGAGCTCACCTTAGTGGACGATGGTGCAGATGGTGGAGATCGATTTGAATATCTGAATCTGTGCGATGAAATCGCTCTGAATCTCTGCGATGAAATCACTGAGCTGAATATCTGAATCGTTCTGATAAGGGTTTAGAGAGGGTTGAGAGAGAGAAAGAGAAACAGTGGACCTCACCTTCATTGGTGCTCGCTACCTCGCTCGGAGAAGGAACAAGTAGTGGAGCTTCAAAATTGCTCTGAGATTTATAGAGAAAGAGAGAGAGAGAGCGCTCGAGATTTGGGTCTTAGCTGAGTCTCAAATTCAAAATTAGGGTTTGAAAAGAAGGGGGACCAAGCGCGTGAGGTACAACGCATTTGGAGGCGTTTTTAAATGCCTCTTATTATAAAACGGTGTCGTTTTGTTAAATAAATATGCGACGTTTTACAAAACGTCGTTAAATATTAGAAAAAGCGGCATTTAAAAATGTGCCATTAAAAAAACGCCGCCTAAACCCCTTTTTTCCTGTAGTGAATGTTATTTACATATCAAACCAATAGAAATTGATGTTATTTTGTAATATGTGAAATCATTGAGTGCCATGTTATACAGATTTAGAAATATTGAGGGTCAATAAAAAAAATTTAAAAATTTAAGGAGACCCTTTTACATACATCCTAGAAATTAGGGGTGCATGCCAATTGAATGAATTGATTGATCTGGTTCGTTTCATAAATTTTTTTGGTTATATAAATAGGATCTTAGTGTAAAATTTTTTAGATTGTCATTTTTAACATAAATTTTATTGGTTAATATGATTATAAAAAAAAAATACCTCAACAATTTTTATAATCTGAAAAACAAACAACAAACATTATGTACATATTAAATCAATAAAAAATGATGTTCTTATGTGATATGTGAAATAGTTGAGTGTCATGTCATGTACACTACAGGAATGGTGAGTTTTGATGATGTTTATTTAACGGCATTTTATAAAACGTCACATTTTGTCATATTTAACGACGTTTTTTAAACATCGTTTTTTTTTAATATTGAAACGGCACCGTTTCAATATTTGAAGGCGTTTTAGAAGCGCCTTCAAATGTCCTCTCCCCTATATGGGCAAGCTGGTGAATTCGTTCACTCATCAGTCTCTCGTTCGCTTTCTCTCTCTAAATAGATGCCCTAATCTCTTCCAGGAGAATGCCTTCGTTAAAATTTCGAATCTCTTACTCATCTATTTATCGATTCATCTCTCTCTAAACAGAATGCCCTAATTTCGATTTTGATTTTCTAAGCAGAATGTCTCGATTTTGAATATCTCTCAATGAATCTGTTTATCGATTCATCTCTCTCGATTTCAATTTCGAAATTTATGTTTCGGTGATTCTCTCTCTCAATTTCGAAACTTATTTTGAATCTGAGTCCTCACACCTTCTTTGATTTCGATTTCATTTGAATCTCTGATTTTGATTTCGATTTTGAAGTCTACTGCCACCACCATCTGCACCGACAAGGTAGGTGAGCTCTCTCTCTCTCTCTAAATGCCTATCATTCGCAGAGATTCAGATCGGTTTCGATTTCGAAGCTTCACTGCCACCACCATCTGCACCATCGTCTACTAAGGTGAGCTCCACCGTCTCTCTGTTTCTCTCTAAAACTCTTCATTTCTCTCTTTCTCTCTCTCTCTCTCTCTCCTACACACACACAAATTTCAATGGAAGAATATAGTTTGCCCTAATTGTATTTTTTGTGTTCCTAATTGGAATAGTCTCTAATTTATGTGCTTTAATGGAAAATCTATAATTCTTGTTGTGCTCTAATTTCTGAAAACATTGTGGATTGTGAATTTGTGTGGATTTTTTTATTGTATAGTTATAGTTATGGATTTGAAAAAAGGAAAAAGAAGCGAAAAGTAGGAAAAAAAATTATTTAATCTCAATCGGAGTTGTTGATAAATTTTTTGGTAGTAAGAAACAAATAATAGAGAGTTCTGATTCAGTTGATGAAGATTTGGTTTGGTGATTAAAGAACCTAATCAATGTATAAATGATAAGCTAAGAACAGAGAGTTTATTGAAGAAACAATATTCTTTTATGGAGACAAAATCATATATACATACAGAGAGAGTTTGTGTAAACTACTTTCCCTGGGTTGTATAGCATAGAAACCCTCAATTACACAATGAGCATATGTTGATCCATCTATCCACCTTCATGCATACCTATCTATATTTGCATTAATCCATAGCTTCTATGAAACCCACCACATTGAAATTCTTTCGAGTCCCAAAAAAATCCCAACAAATCCCTCCCCAAATCTAAGATCTAAATTTTTTTTTTTATAAAATGGCCCTGTAATTAGTCAAAGTTTGGTTTTAGCTTTGCCAATGAGACTATAATCATTTAAGGTTTTGATCTGGTGTTTTTTTTATACAACTCTTAATGATCTCTTTTTAAAAAATAAAAAATAAAAATAGAAAAAAACTTGAAGGGGAGGAAAGAACTTTAGCTTCTAAAAATCAAGGGGTTAAAAAACAATTTATGAAACACAAGATTCTTATCCACCCGTGTGTCAGGTACTTGACTTTCAGAAATATTTTTTTTTGAATCTTCTAGGGTTTTTTTGGAGAAGTTTTTCGTGGCATTTGGAATGGGACAGATGTTGCCATTAAAGTTTTTCTTGAACAAGATTTAACTGTTGAGAACATCGAAGACTTTTACAATGAGATATCTATTCTAAGGTTTGTCTTAATTGATCTATTGGCAATTGTAGCTTCTCATATTTCCCCTCCTCCACTTTGTTCTTTTCCATGCAATTGACTTTTTCTTTTCTTTTCTTTTCTTTTCTTCTTTTCATACACAGCCATCTACGCTACCCAAATGGTAATGCCCTGCATTTGTTTGATCAACTTAACTCTGCCATATTATGTTTACACTTTACACTATAGGATTTGTGAATGGAAAAAACACTCAATTTTTTTCTTTTGATGTTCATATCAGAAATAATTATAGTGTAGTGATATGAAGAAAATAATACATCTTTTTGCAATTATTTTATTCCTTGGTGCCTGCACAAAGCCTCTTCGGCTGTCCATGGTGACTGAATACATGGAAATGGGATCATTGTATCATTTAATCCATGTGAGTGGGCTGAAAAAGAGACTCCACTGGAGAAGGAGAGTGAAAATAATATGTGATATATGGAGGTGCGTTTGACCATCACCTTTTCCATTGCACTACCTCATTGGCATTGCACATTTATGTTGGTACTACTGCTAAATAAGTAACTTATGGTTGCTTTTGGAGCTTAGTATATTTTCTTATGTTGGTATATTTGCTTTTGCATTGATGAATGAGCATTCTTTCACTACAGGAAATATTTGTTTTGTGGAAAATGATTACTCCTTTTTTATTTATTTATATTTACCATAGGCCTATATTATTCAATTAAATGTTGAAGGTGTATTTCCTGGTTAAGTATTTTGTAATTTTTCAGCTGAGTTTAAAATGAAAAGGTTATTATTCCTTTTGTCATTTGCAGTGACTACTTGTTCAAGTTTTTGTTGATTGGAGATTCTGGATTTGAAAAATCATGTCTTCTTTTGAGATTTGCTGTAAGTGCTTTGGAATGTTTTTCACTTTCTCCTATATTTCTTCTTTTTAATGAATAGTATATTACATTCTTATTGGATGTTAGTTGAACATGTTCCTTAAGTTAAAGCATATTGGTGGCATGTTGTACCAGTAAGGGTAAACTCATGACTCTGCATTACAACTGGATTTGATTTGTTTATTTCTCTCTCTCTCTCTCTCTCTCTCTCTCTCTCTCTCTCTCACTCACTCTCATGTTTGTATATGTGCATATAATTTTGTGCTTGAGCTTCCAGATTGGTAAATGGAGGGTTGGATTTGAGTTAAATTAGAGTTGATAGCAACCCAACCTGTTTTGGAAAATTTGTCTGTAATTGCTCATCTTTTTTATGTTTTTGGCTGTCAATTACTTACATGTTGGGGGAGAAAAAACCAAAGCTTTTGTTCTTAACTGAAGAATCGAGTTTTCTATAATTAAATCCAGAATTCATATAATTCCAAAGGTAACACTGCATGACAAGTCTTTGAACATGAGCAAATTGTGAAAAATCTTTCCTGCATGTTTGCTTGCTTATTTGTGTCTTTTGAATATATATCTAAAATGAGTCATCCGGAGAAAATGTGAAAGTTTAATATAGGAACGAGATCTCGCAATTTACAACTATTTGACATTGTAGTGGCAATTTAACTTCTTCTTTCTTTATTGATGTTGTGTTGTTAGTAGAAAGGAGTACAAGGGTATCAAAAACTGGATTTATTAGTTTAAATTGCCTAGAGCTATCATACAACTTAAGCCTCTTATTGAATGATAGATTGTGGATTCACTTAGTAGTCATTGCATTGTTCACCTTTTAAATACTTGTTCTTATTAAATGTAGGCATCTTCAGATCATTATTCAAGGATTTTGAATACCTTCCCCCTGAAATATTCCCTGAGCTAGTGCAGATGTGTGTCACAAACTCACATCTATTATTTATTTTTAAATGCTTAATCTAGGTTTTTGACAAACCTTAGCAACTGATTTAGCTTTGACATTTATATGTTTGAGATTTGAAATTATTAGTGTTGTGCTATTTGATATTTATTTGTTTCTTATTAACACACTGCATAGACAAGTAAATATTTGTGAATGTTCTTGCAATTCCTCTTTTTTGATCCCTTCAATTTTGTTTTTCTAGAATGACCATCAAAGATTTTGGTTTACCTGATGCTCCATTGGACGCAATGGTGCAGTGTTTTTCCAGAAAACCTTCTGAAATCAAGGTATTCAGTATGCCCTTCATGTGAGACTTACGTTGGTCTTAATTCTAGTGTCTATTGAATAAATGTTTTTGCTTTTCTGTGGTGCTGCTCAGTCTTCTCTCATTTTTATCTAATAAAACTGGTCATAGTGAAAACTCTGGTCCAACTGTTTCCCATTTGTTTTGTGTTGGCTTGACAGAGATATGAGCCACCATCAAACATCTCATACATGAGAGATATACGAAGTTCTTAGTAAGGGAGAGAATTCTGTGGAGGGCCCTATGAATTCATTTCTTGATAAAGATCTTGAAGCAGCTCTTGATTCTTTTGACAACCTATTTTGTCGTCGATGTCTTGTAAGCACCACTTCATGCTTTCTAATTCTCTATGTTGTTTAATGCCATTGTCCTATAACTACCTATGTACTCTTGCTGTTTTTGTTGGCAGCTCTTTGATTGTATAGGCTGCATGGATGTTCCCAGGATCTTGTCTTTCTAGTAAGTTGGTTGCTTGATTTTGGTTATCATTGTTATAAAAATTGTAGTTGTCAGCTATTTCTGAGGACTTTTTATTCAGTAATTTATCAATTGTCAGGCTAAGAAACAACTTCCATGGAGCTTTCCAGATGAGGAAAATATACATGTGGTCCGCATTGCTATAAACTAGGAAGGGTGACTATTTAAAACAACATTCAATAGCTTGAACTTCTCATATTTATTTTTGTTATCTATTCACTGCACATCTTTTATTGGCTTTGTTTTTATTATTATTATGTTTTCTAATTGGCAGGGACCGAGAGGATTGAAGGCCATGTGAAGCAGCATGGAGAGCGATTCAAAATGACGGTGAAGGATGGATGGGGTTTGGGTGTTTTGGTTCACTTTCTTCTTATTTTTTGTGTTAAAATCCTTTGGATTTTTATTTCTCTTCTTTTTTCTTTTTTTCCTCTGATTTGACTGGGGGGTTGGGTGTTTTGGTTCACTTTCTTCTTATTTTTTGGGGAGTGGTGAGAGAGAGAGAAAAGGGTAATGTTATTTTCTGGCTTTGTATGTAAGGTAGTAATTTTTTGATTGAGAATTGTGAATTCAATTTTTGGATATGTTATTTTGTGGGTAATGGTGATTGGATATTAAATTGAATGGGAAAGTGAATTAATGTTGTATTTGCTATTTGAATGGGAGTTATTATTTCATATTAGTGCTATTTAGTTTTATTACAAGTGTTCTTTTAGTTTAATCACATAAAATTAGCACAATTTCAACAAAAAAAAAAAAGAAAAAAAAAAAAAGACGGCGTTTCTAAAACACCACTATAACGGTTGAAATTTTTAAAATTAAAAAAATATATGATGGCGTTTTAAAAACGTCGCTAAAAACACAGTGACGTCACAGTATCGTTAGGGTAGGACATTTGGCGGCATTTTTAAAAACGCCGCCTATACTAATACAGTGACATTTTCCAAACGCCATAAAGCTATAGCCACGGCCGCATTGTCGGCATTTGATACTAAACGTCACAAAAAGAATTAGCGACGTTTTTAGTACCTATAGCGGCAAAACGCCGCTAAAAGCCTAATTTCCAGTAGTGATAGATTTAGAAATATAGTAAGCGTTTATAGTCTTAAATAGCAATGCTCTTTTAAAAATATTAATCTAAGAACACCATTTTATGTACATTGTATAAATTAGGAGTGTATAAAAACATAGATTGAATGCCAAACCGAACCAAACCAAACCAACTGATATTGGTCAGCTTTTCACAAAACATTAGTGTTTTGATTTGAAATGAAAAAATATATCTTAAACAATTGTATCATTTTGTATAAAAATTATATTTAAAAAATTCTACTTGCGTAACATTACTCTTAAGACCCGAGAAAATTTGATTCGAGTAATGCTATCGACAAAATTTTTATTTCAAATTTATTTATGATCATTGCATTAATACAACGAACTTTCCAAAGAAGTTGGCTGCCAATGGAACAAATTACCAGAGACTCCACTACCAGTTACGGAGAAACCCAAGTTTAATTGAAGTTAATAGAAGCAGGCATAGGGCTGTCATTCATTTATTTATTTATTATTATTGTTGTTGTTATTGTTGTTAATGTTTGTTGTAATCCTCATAATATATATGCACCTATTTAAGTCACATACCTCGTTAGTCACTAAGCATAAGTCTTTTTGTTCAATAATAACAAAAATGGGGTTGACGAGAAATGGATATTCCCTTCTGTTGTTGATCTTATCTGCAATGTTTTTTTTACCTCTCCATGTTAGTTCAACCTCGGCCGAGAGGTCCACAAACATTGTCCACATGGACAAGTCTTTCATGCCCAAGTGTAGACACCCCATTTTTGACGAACCTTAAGACTCAGACGTCATCATTTGTGCACGCGATGACTGCGCATGTTTGTGCTTGTTTCGAGCGCCCGAAGGTCTCAGTTAGGTGCTTTGTCTTTGAGCCTCTTAACCCTTTGTGTTTTGGCCTTGGTTTTTGGGCCCAACCTTATTGCCTCTTGCCTAGGGGGGGCGAGGGCCTTGCCGGCCACTTGTGGCACTTGCCAGCCACTTTTCTCTCTTGTAGGCTACTTCAAGTGGTCGGCAGGCCACCTTAACTGGCCGGCTGCCATTTTTTCTCCTTTTTAGATATTTTCAGATCTTTTGAGCTAGTTGTGGCTCACTGAACTCATCTTCCATGTATGGAGGGATTGAGCAAGATTTTTGCTTGCATTGCTCTATATAAGGGGAGTTTCCTCTCCCTTGAGAAGGGTTCAGATTTTTCAGAGCTAAAAATCTTCCTCTTTCTCTAGAATTTCACTCTGTCTCTATATTGTGCTATTGTGCTTAGAAGTGTTGTTTCTTCATACTTTTGCACACAAACACCTAGTTAAACACCTTTACTTTGGAGTTGATGTCCATTGGAGTTTCATTTGAGGTCTTTGGAGTGCATTTAGTTCAGAATTGTTGCTGAAGTTGCCTCATTGCTGCTGTGCTCCAAGGGTAAGGCACTTGTCCCTTTAAAAGCTTTGTTTTGATTAAGAGCTTAACGATCTTTGCATGCTATTTAGAGGCTGGTTTTAGCCTCTCAAAAACTCTGATTTTAAGGCTTTAAGTGTTGGTTTGAACCTCGTGGGATTAGGGGGGTGATCCCCTTCTTTTGCTCTTTGGCTTGTTAAGCCTCTTGAGCCAACTCTCTAAGCTTTTGATTCTCCCCTGGCTTGGCCTTTTTACCATTGAAACTTAGAGGAATTTCAGGGGTAAAAATTTGCTGTTGTGGTCCATAATAAGAGGGGGTGGTCCCCCTCTCCTTTTGTCTTACTTGTATGCCTTGTTGGCCTCCTACTTGAGCATGCTCTTTTACTCTTTTATGACCTAGATCAAGCTTGTTTTTATGACTTGTTGGACCTGCCATAGCTCTGTTTTTGTTTGGTTTGGTCATTGGTTGCTTGCTTCTTACACTTGTAGTGTAATTCTTGTAAATTAGCCTTGTATGCTTAATGCTTTGGTTCATTATTCTAGCATGTATTGACTCCACTCCAGCATGTTTTTGGTCATTGTTTAACATGCCTAAACTCTGATTTTGGTTGGTGGAGTCATCTCTTGCTTGGTTTTTGTACTTGTAGTGCGATCCTACTTGTAGGCCTAACATGCATCATGCTTTATGCTACTAATCCTAGCTTGTGTTAGCTCTATCTCAGCATGTATTTGCTATTATTTTAGCATGCCTTAGCTCTGTTTTGAGTGGTCTTAGTTATGTGAGACTTGTTGTGTATAGTTGTAGTGTAAGGGCCTTGACTAGATGTGAGTTTCAAAGCCTCTTGCATGCTTTACTTGTCGTGATTGCATGCCTTAGCCTTATTTCTCACATGATTTCAGTGTGTATAGCATAGTCACGCTCTCACATATTCCACTCTTTCATAGATTTTGTGAGTTGTGCCTTATGCCTCGTTTATGAGCCAACACGTATGCATGCTTGTCTAAGCTTTTGAACTTCCATCTCAGCATGTTTTGGTCTTTGTTTTGGCCTAATTGAGCTCTGTCCAAAGCTGGTTTAGTCATTTGTGCCGTAGACCGCCCGAACTCCGCTCTGTGCGCGAGGTCGCGAATTTGTTGTTCTTAGCTAATACAGTTCGGACTCCTGTCACAGTTCTGAATCTAATCTCACAAAGTGCAATGTAAGACTGATAAATCACCAAAGAGTCCAAATCCGACAAATCATTTTGGAAAATCGATTTTAATCAAAAAACGCCAAATATGGATTACTTTTCCAGATTTCAGAGTCGCCACCTAAATATTTTGTTTTGGGAAATTTAGGAAACCCCGACTCGTGCCTAAGGCCACGTGTTCGTCATCACCAAAGTTGCCTCGGCTCGGGAACTTGGGTACGAGAGGGAAAGGTCCTGAAATGAGCACCCTCGCTCGCCCGATCAAAGATCGGCCTCTACGAAACATGATATGTTGTTTTTGAAAACGCATGTGTTCTTATTCCGGTTTATTAGCTAGCTTACTATGTGATGCGCACAGCATACAAGTATAGACTCAATCGTAAGAATTGGAACAAAACATCTCATGTTATTTTTCGAAAATGGTTTGAAAGTGCTACTCACAAGTAGGCTAAGACGCGGAATTGCCACCCTCAAATGGGCTTAGAAAACAACATAGTTTTGCCACTCTGCAAAGTGGACTTAAAACGCACATTTTGATGAATTGTTCCAATTCAAGCAATGAAGCCTTCATCCACAAGCATTCATGCAGTTAATCACTTAAGCAAATAGCCTCATGGCAAGCATGCTGTCATGACAGTCACTTACACACATGCAAGGATGCTAAAGCATAAACACTTATAGTGTACTCCGAGCCAAAACAGAAACCAATTAGAAATCAATGCATGATCCTAATTATACAAGATGCCTAATGCAACACATGCAAAATGCAACTAAAATAGGCTCGGCTAGCTAAGATGGCATAAGAATGCAACATTTGATAACATGTTTTTAAACACGTATTCAAGTAAATGTATTGAAATACAATGCAGTTTGAATGATGTGCCGTGCCCGGTGCATGCAAGACAAGTGAATGATGCACTCATGCAAAGCATTAGTATGCTAATTGAAATATGCCCTAAACTAACCACCGAAAGCGGATAAGTAAAAGGGAGAAAGACGTGGGGTTTGAAAACATTCACACACACACACACACAAACACACACACACACACACACACACACACACACACACACACACACACACACACACACACTTATTACAACATTTTCCCTCTTGACGGAGGGTCCGAATAAATAGGCTAAGCTACACTAAGTTAAGCTACTTATTACAAAACAAAACTAATTAACTATTCTAGTTAACTAATTAGTTATTACAACACAAATCGATTAGCTAAGTACATTAACTAATTAAGTACAAAACCAGTAATTTAACTAGCTAAGTAAAGTAGTAAAAGCAGTTAAAAGAGGTCCTCGGGGCGAGCGGTGCATGCATTCTCGATCGCCTCGCTTGGAAATCCATTACTATGCCCAGAATTGCCTCTGTTTGCATTTGATTTGATCTCTGAAAAGTGCACTAACTTCCAGATTGCTTCTGCTCCAACATGGGGACCTTCTGGTGGGCTGCCGACCAGAAAAGGGGGATGTAGACCAAAAAAACTGGTTGTAGACCAGAAAAAGTGGTCGGTCAACCACCTCTACTGGTCGGCCGACCAGAAAATTCGTCAAACTCCAGTTTTGCTGCAACAGAGAGCAACAAGGGGCATAGCAGTGTATTTGCAAGATATGTGTGCACAACCACCCTTCTTATCATTTCTCAAGCTCAAGGGAGTGCGGTACTTGACTCTCGGGCCACCAACCGAACATCGCAATGCACAATGGCCAAAAAGCCAAGTTCGCAGAAGTCAATATCAATAAATGCACACAAATAACACATAAGGGCCTCCACCTCTATCATGCTTGATCAAGAGGGTCGGCGACTAAGAAATGAGGCACATTTCATCACTTCAAGTATGAAGCGTCCCTTGTTTCTCGTGTTTGGATTAACGTCCGATCCAAAACACATGCAATGCATCACATATGCAAATAACACGCTATCTATCAATGCTAGAATGTCACTCATGAGGTTCCATCATATAAGCAATGCATGCATGGCATGTTTGGAGGCTGAAGCATCAAAGCAAGTAAAGAGCATCATACAAGAGGCATGCAATACAATGCTCAATGGACTTAAACCAACCCCAAACAGACCCTATGCATGCCCAAACAATGGCCAAAATGTGCTGAAACTTAAACACAAGAAGTAAGAAAAGCATGCTCAACTCATGGCTCGCAAGCAAGGCACAAAGCTCAACCCTCAAACACATTGAAAGAATCATAAACATGAGAGTATAACAAGGCTATATGCTCTGAAATTATGTGTTAAATGATGCCATATCACTCAAACAACACAAGTATAGCATGCAAGAGGCCCTAAAGCACAAGGCTAGTAAAGAGCAATACACAAGGAACATGCAATACTAAGCTTAAACAACTAAACCAGCTCTGGACAGAGCTCAACTATGCTAAAACAAAGGCCAAAACATGCTGAAAAGGGAGCCCAAAAGCTTATACAAGCATGCATACACATTGGCTCACAAACAAGGCATAAAGCCACAACTCTCAAACACATTGAAACAGTGGAAAATGTGAGAGTGTGGCAATGAAATATGCTCTGAAATCATGTGAGAAATGAGGCTATACCATGCAAACATCACATTCCAAGCATGCTAGGAACCTCAAACACAAAGCTAGTGAAGTCAACTATGCCGTAGCTATACAAAGCAAGCCATATATGACCAAGACCACTTAAAACAGACCTCAAGCATGTTAAATCAGTAGCAAAAATGTGCTGGAGAAAAGCTAACACTTGCTAGAATGATGAACTAAAGCATGGAGCATGTTAGGCCAACAAACATGATTGCACTACAAGTACCAAAAGCAAGCAACCAATGACCAAACCAATCCAAAACAGAGTTATGGCAGGTTAAAAAAGTCACAAAAACATGCTTGGACTCAGCTTAAAAGAAGTAGAAAAGCATGCTTAAGTACAAGGCCAACAAGGCATGGATGTAAGACAAGAGGAGAGGGGACCACCCCCTCTCATTTTGGGCCTCAAAAACACCTTTCCACCATTGAAATTCCTCTAAGTTTCAGTGGTAGAAAGGCCATGCAAAGGCTAAAACAAGAGCCTCAAAGGATGGATCAAAAGCCTAACAAATAAGGCAAATAAGGGGATGAAACACCCCCAACTCCCATAGGGCCTCAAACAACCATCTTTAACACTTTAAAACAGAACTTTTTGTAGTTGAAATCAAGGCCTAAAACAGTATGCAAAGGGGGCCAAACACCTGATCAAAATAAAGCTTAAAGAGGGAAAACACTCACCCTTGAAGCACAACTTTAAGACAGCAAGTTCCCTAAGTTAAAACTAGCTTTTTGAGTCTAAACAACACCTTAAAGTACCTCAGCAACAAGGTAATGGTGTTTCACTAGGTGCGTTAGTGCAAAAGTGTGAAGAAAACTCCCTTTAAGGCACAAAATAGCACAAATATAGAGAGAGAGGGATATGTTTTGCCCTATCCAAATTTCTCAACCTTGAACAAGAGTGAGGAAGCTCCCTTATATAGAATTCATGCCTCAAGCTTGTTAGAAAAGCTAGAGGCTTGGTGCAATGATGCCTTCTGTGCCCAACAGCTAGCATAGCTGGCAAGGAAAATATCTGCAGAAAGTGCAGAAAGGCCGCTGACCAGTTAAAGTGGTCGACCGACCACTCCCCCTAGTCGAGCAACCACCAAAAGTGGTCTACAGGGAATAAAACTGGTCAGCAAGGAAGGAAGAGGGTCTACAGAGAGAGTAGAAGGTGGTGGCAAGCTGCCGACCATCTTAGGTGGTCCACAGACCACCCACCCTAGCTGACCGACCACCAAAGGTGGCTGGCAGGTGTAGACGCGCCCCGAGGGCTTTATGCAGTGCTACAATTCGGACTTAAATGTCATGGTTCTTAATCTGATCTCACAATGTGCAATGTGAGATTGATAAATCACCAAAGAGTCCAAATCTGGTAAATCATTTTGGAAAACTGATTTTTGTAAAGAAGTGTCAAACATGAACTTCTTTCCCAGATACATAGTCGCCACCTAAATATTTTATTTTGAGGAACTTAGGAAACCCTGACTCGTGCCTAAGGCCACGTGTCCGTCATCACCAAAGTTGCCTCGGCTCAGGAACTTGGGTACGAGAGGGGAAGGTCATGCAATGAGCACCCCAGCTCGCCCGATCGAAGATCGGCCTTTACTAACATGACATCTTGTTTTTGAAAACACATGCGTTCTTATTTTGGTTATTAGCCTAGAATTACTATGTGATGCGCACAACACACAAGTATAGACTAGATCGCCTAAGTTGGAACAAACCATCTCATGTTTGTTTGTTTGAAAATGGTTTGAAGGTGCTACTCGCAAGTAGGCTAAGACGTGAATTTTGCCACCCTCGAGTGGGCTTAGAAAACATGATTTTACCACAATCAAGTGGGCTTAAAACTTGCATTTCAATGAATTGTTCCAATTCAAGTAATCTAACCTTCATCCACAGGCATTCAGGCAATTATATCATATAAGCAGTTAGCCTCATGGCAAGCATGCTGTCATGTTAACACTCACACTCATGCAAGATGCTAAAGCATAAAAGCTTACCTAGTACTCCGAGCCAAAACAATAGGTAGTTAGTAATCAATGCATAATCCTAGCTATGCTAAGATGCCTAATGCAACACATGCAAAATGCAACTAGAAATAGGCTCGGCTATCCAAGAATGGCATGTGAAATGCGACAACTCGATACACGTATTCAAGTTGGAATTGAAATACTACGCGGTTAGTATGATGCGCCGAGCCCAGTGCATGCAATACAGATGAATGATGCAAACATGCGAGCATAAGGATGCTAATTGAAACATGACCTAAAACTAACCATTGAAAGCAGGTAAGTAAAAGGGAGAAAGACGTGGGGTTGGAAGACATTCACACACTCACGCACACTTATTACAAAATTCGCCCTCTCGACGGAGGGTCCGAATAAATAATACAAATCAACTAATTAATTAAATACCCTAGCTAATTAATTATTACATAACTCTTAACTAATTTAAACGAATTAACTAAGCTATGAAACTAAAGAGGCCGCCGCAGCTCCTCCTCGGAATGATTGAATGATGCATGCTCGATCGCCTCACTCGGAAACCCGTTGCCATGCCACATGTTGCCTTTGTTTGCACTGTTCTGCACCTCTGAAAACTACACAAGTCCCAATGATGCTTCTGAACCACTCCCTGAGCATTGTGAGATGTCATCGGACAAAATATAGGAACATCGGCCATGTGGAATTGGTCATCGACCATTTGTGAGGATCTCGGCCAACAATGTTTAGTCGATCGGCACTGAAGATGGCCGGGTGGCTATATCTTCCTGCAGAATGCTGTTTTGCTGCAGCAGAGGACAAACAGAGCATGGCAATGCATTTTCAAGGCAATGTGTGCACAAACACCTTCTGTATCATGTCATGAGCTCAAGGGAGTATAGTGCTCGACCCTCGGGCCATCAATCACGCATGTCGATGCATGATGGCCAAAGGAGACAAGTGTGCGATTCAATATGGAATGAATGCACAAAAACACATGAATGCCTAGAACTCTATCATGTTGGATCAAGAGTGTTGGCGACCGAGGATTGAGGCACGTTTCGTCACTTCAAGTACGAACGTCCCTCGGTCCTCGTGTTTGGTTCGACACCCCAAACCAAACACAATGCAATGCAAGTATGCCAAGTACAATGCAACATGGGGACATTTATACAATGCAACAAGACTAATGGCATGCAAACAAACTCAATGCAATATGAGTATGCAAGCAAACATGCAAACATGTAAGCATGCAACAAGTATGCATTAATGTCATGCAATGCAACTAATATGCAATAGACATGCACCCTAAACATGCAAACATATAATATGCTAAGCATGCACAAAGCAATGCAATCTAAGCATGCAAACATACAATGCAATAAGCACGCAACAACATGCAAACCACATACCCAATGGACTTATACCGAAGATGGACAGACCTCAGCCATGCCCAAAATTAGTGGCCATAAGTGCTAAAATGATGGTAAGAAGAGCATGGAAATGCAAGACAATCATGCATACCAGTTGGCCCAAGCATTAAGGCATAAAGAGGACAACTCTTAAGCACACTTAAAGAGTAGCAAACATGGATATATGACAGCACCACAAGCTCTGTAATGATGTTAGGAATGATGCCAAATCACACATATAACACAAACAAAGCATGCAAGAAGGCTCAAAGCTTGAAGCTAGCCAAGAGACTCAAACCGTGACCATGTAAGGCAAGCCCCAAAGGGCCAAGGGGACCCAAAATAGTCCCAAGGCAGGTCAAGATGAGACCAAAACCAAGCTTAAACCTAGCCAACACAAGCTAGAATACAACTCCAAAAGGCATGAGGCAAACAAGGCTACAATAGGGTGTTACACTACACCTAACAATACCAAACATGGCATGATTTAAACAATGGAAAACAGAGTTATGGCATATCAAAATAAACCCCAAAACTCACTTAGATGACATCCTATAGACCTAAGCATGGAGACATACACAATGGTCCATTCATGAGGCATAAAACACTAACTCTTCAAAGCTTTGAAAGGATGGCAAATACAAGTATATGAGCATGAAACATGGACTGAAATAACATATTAGATGATGCCAAATCATGAAAAAAAAAGTCTAAGTAGTGCATGCTAATGACTTGGACATTCAAAGCTAGTAAGCGAGGATGTATGGTAGCTGTGGGGGCCGAATAATGTGAGTCGTAAAGATTTCGGAGAGTCGAACATTGAAGAATCAAGATTTGAAACATTCGGCCATTGCCACGGAAACTCAGACCCAACCTTATTCGGCTAGATAGTCGATTAAGCAAGGGGCCGAGTGAAGATCAGTTTATTACAAAATATGTCGAATAAGAGGTTGGATTTGGAACTAATCCCGAGGCCCAAAGAAGAAAAGATATAAATAGAAGAGACATCAGCTAGAAACAGGTATGTGATAATTGTGGTGTTTAACTTAGAATACAAGTAATCTAGAACGAGAGACTGACTTGTCCGTCAGAGTGCTAATTCCGGCACCCCTGACCGGAGTGTTTACTTCATTTCAGGTGCCTATCAGTGGATCACGAGCGTCCCCCAAGATCAGAAGAGTATTTCTAAAAACCACTTCCCCACAACTGGTGCCGTCTGTGGGAATACTTAAGAATATCCATGGCGGACGTGATGAAAACATACAGGTAAACATTTTCACTCCAACAAACACACACGGATCGGAGCTTATCCTAGCAAGATGCGTTTTGAACTTTGCCTCACCTTCGACTCCAGAACATGAGGCAATGCAAGCGATCATGGAGCAAGAAAAGCAAAATGAGCAGAGGTTGGAAAACTTGATCGATGAGAATGAGCGCCTCCGTCAGGATTTGGCTTTGGAGGTAGCAAAATCCCAACAAGCCGTGCCCCAAAATCCCGAGCGACCTTTGAAACCAGGTGATCGACGACCTCGAGCCCGGCTTCAAGACACCGATAGCAGCTCCAACTTATTATCTCCGGATCCCAAGAAGAATGGACGATCTGAAGTTTCCAGTTCCCCCGAAGAAAATCTGCATATAAAGTGGGCCCCCTCGTTCTACACCAAGCCATCAGAAGCGGTGGCACCTCCCGACACGACAAGAAGGGATAGGCGGTGTGAATATCACGAAGATCACGATCGTGACAGTAGCTATGCCATGAAAGACCTTCACGAGTTGGTCCGAGATGTTCAGCCCAGCAACATGCCCATACGTGCGCAACTAGACCAATTGTACTTCGGTAGGAATCACCTTCGCTTGCAGTCATCTATATGATATACAGCCTGCCAACGCACTCAGGCGTGCATACAGTTCAAACACACCCTGCATCCCAGAAGCAACTCACGTCGGCGAAACGGCCGCATGAAGCTCCGCGTGACTCTGATCTTATCACCTTCGACGATTCTGATCTTATCGGCATAACAGTCCCCCACATTGATCTACTGGTCATTGAACTACGTGTCAACCGATTTACTATCGAGCTCATTCTCATAGACTAGGGAAGTACTTCTGAGGTTATGTATTACAAGACCTTCATCAAACTTGGCCTAAATGAATCAGACTTGTCTCCGGCTCCTTATCCATTATTCGGTTTCAACACAAATCCGAAATATCCATTGGGAAAAATCATACTACCCGTCCGAGCAGGCTCACGAACATTGGATACGGAATTCTTGGTCGTCAGGCTGCCTTCGTCGTACAATCTCATCATGGGGCGAACTTGGTTGCATACTATGCGGGCTGTCCTAAGCACCTATCATCAGCTTCTGCGCTTCCCGACAGAATATGGTATCGAGCAGATCCATGGTTCCCAACAATCGGCACAAGCATGCTATCTCCTCTCCGAAAAGACGCCAAAGGATTTGCAAGTTAATTCCATCGAGGTACCGGATCGTGAAAGCCTCGACGATGTCGGGCGGCTCTCGAATGAGAAAGCCACAGAAGACTTAGACCGAATTGAGATTGACGGCAATCCAGAGAGATTCTTCATAGTCGGCGCCTCCCTAAATCAAGCTGACAGACAGTAGCTAGTATCCTTCCTGCTCGATAATCTTGATGTATTTGCATGGACTCCATATGAAATGCCGGGCGTCGACCCAACTGTTTCTGAGCATCGTTTGAATGTTGACCCTAAGTGCAAGCCGATTGTTCAGAAAAGTCGACAATCTGCCGCAGAGCACACTACCGCCGTAATTGAAGAGGTTGACCGGCTGCTTGATGCAGGGGCAATCAGGGAAGTTACCTACCCCACATGGCTCTCTAATACTGTAGTTGTGAAGAAGAAGAACGGTACATGGCGAGTCTGCGTTGATTTCAAAGACCTAAACAAAGCCTGCTGCAAAGACTGTTTTCTTCTCCCAAGGATAGACCAACTGTAGATACTACAACACGCCATCAGCGCATGAGTTTCCTTGATGCTTATAGAGGCTACCATCAAATTGCCATGCATCCGGAGGACCAGCAGAAAACTGCATTCCTCACCCCAAGAGGAACCTATTGCTATAAGCTTATGCCTTTTGGACTGAAGAACGCCGGGGTAACCTACCAGAGACTAGTCACCACCATGTTCAAAAAGCAACTCGGTCGCACAATGGAAGTGTACATTGACGATATGGTGGTCAAGTCAAAGGTAAAGCAAAATCATATAGCCGATCTTGAAGAAACATTCGGCATCCTACGCAAATATGGAATAAAGTTGAACGCTTCCAAATGTGCCTTTGGAATTGTCTCTGGCAAATTCTTGGGATATATCGTCAATCACCGAGGAATCGAACCTAACCCAAGGCAAATCCCAGCAATCCTGGAGCTCAGCTCCCCCTGATCAGTAAAAGAGGTGCAAACGTTAATGGGGATGGCCGCCGCACTCAACAGGTTCATCAACCGTTCCACAGATCGCTGCCGACAATTCTTTCATACACTACGGCAGGGCAAGGCTTTTGAATGGTCCTTCGAATGTGAAGCCGCTTTCAACGGCCTTAAGACTTACCTCCGCTCAGTACCACTCTTGGCAACGCCCTCTCTTGGTGACCCACTCATTATGTATCTGGCAGTTTCCAACCGGGCCGTCAGCGCCGTGCTGATAAAGGAAAAGCTGGGAGAGCAATGGTTGGTGTATTATGTGAGCAAAGTAATGGTTGATGCCGAAACATGCAACATTCCGTTGGAAAAGCTCATCCTAGCCCTAGTCATGGCGGCGAGGAAACTGATGCATTACTTCCAGGGTCATAGCATTGCGGTGCTAACAGACTATCCCCTCCGGTCTGTACTACGTAGCGCAGAAGCTTTCGGACGTGTTTCAAAGTGGGCTTTGGAACTCGGCCAATACGATATTCAATTTCTACCCAGAACCTCAATCAAAGGGCAGGTGCTTGCCGACTTTGTCGCCGAATTCACTGGTGTCCTGACCGACTTTAAGCCTGACGAAATTCGACCGAAGCCGAACTGGAGGATTTATGTTGGGGATATTTGGTAGTTGTATTGCGATGGATCGTCCAATCAGCGGGGCAGTGGAGCCCGAGTTGTCATCATGTCTCTGGACGGTGCAATAATTGAGCAGGCCGTCAAGCTTGGCTTTGAAGCATCAAATAACGAAGCCGAATACGAAGCCCTCCTAGCTGGTTTACAGAATGCGCACGTTCTTGACGCTCGGCATTTGCTTGTGTTTTGTGATTCAAAACTGGTGATCAACCAGCTAAAGGGGGAGTATGCGGCAAGGAACGACCGCATGGCGGCCTACATGAAAACGACCAATTCCTTGTTGGCAAAATTCGACCATGAGTTAAACCAGATAACACGTGATCAGAACACCCATGTAGTCGCCTTGGCTTGCCTAGCCTCCGCCATCAACTCAGAGATTAAATGGACTATTGAAGTAGGTTTCATCCCAGAGCCAAGCATTGGCCCTTCGGATCTGCCCCAAGCTGGATGGATCCTATTGCTGCTTTCCTGTCTTCTGACCAACTCCCAGAGGAGAAGAAAGAAGCGCACAAGTTGCGAAACAAAGCCATGAGATACTACTTAGATCCGCAAGGAGGGATCTATAAAAAATCCCTCTCTGGTCCATATTTGGAATGCGTGCACCCAGACAAAATCGAGGAGCTTCTGACTGAGATACATGAGGGCAGTTGTGGTGCCCATTCTGGCGGGCGTTCTTTGGCCCATCGAACTATAATGCAGTGGTATTATTGGCCGACAATGAGAGTGGACGCCGAGTGTTATGCGAAAAAGTGTGAACAGTGCCAGAAGTTCTCCCCACTAACCCATTTGCCTGCAGAAGAGCTGAACTCTATTACCAATCCCTGGCCATTCGCCCAGTGGGGCTCGATATCGTAGGACCATTATCGAGGGCCCCAGGGAATAAGCGATAGTTGATCGTCGCAACAGATTACTTCACAAAATGGGTCGAAGTGGAGGCATTAACATACATTTGAGACATTGATGTTAAACACTTTGTGTGGAGGAACATCATAACACGACCAAGAGCCCTTATTTCAGACAACGGCACTCAATTTGATTGTGGTGTTTACCGAGAACTGTGCGACAAATATGGTATCCGGTCGTATTTTTCTACGCCGGCTTATCCCCAAAGCAATGGTCAGACCGAAGCTTCGAACAAATCCATCCTGGACAGCATCAAGAAAAGGCTGGAGAAAGCCAAAGACAAATGGGTTGAAGAATTGCCGAGTGTATTGTGGGCTCATTGAATAACGCCGAGAAGATCAACTCGAGAAACTCCGTTTGCCCTATGCTTTGGCAACCAGGCAATCTTACCCCTGGAGATCGGCCTCCCGACCCTCAAGTCGCAAGTTTTTGATACAGGCCAAAACGACATGATGCTGGCTTTGGATTTGATTCTAATCAAGGAACGAAGAGACCGCGCCCTTGCGTCAATGGCACGGTACCAGCAACAGTTGGCAAAATCATACAAACAACGAGTTCAGTTGCGCCGCTACACACCAGGAGAATTGGTCTTGAAGAAGGTGCTTCCAGCCGACAGGAAGTCAGCTGATGGAAAACTTGGTCCAAACTGGGACGGCCCCTATCAAATAGATTCCATCGCAGGAACAGGGGCATATCGGCTGAAAGATATGACAGGAAGAATCTTCCAAGGCCTTAGAACTCGACCCACTTGCGAAAGTTTTATCATTAAACCCGACCTGTGGGGAATGATTTTAGTGTTAACAATTTGCCATGTACAAATTCCACTTTTGTAATACGAGGATTCTAGTCAAAAATTGTTCTTAAAGTGTTCCGAAAAAGCCTCTGGATTCGGAGCGCCCTTCGTGGATATCACGATCGGCCACTCAAAGTCTCCGGATTTGGAGCCCCTTCGACGCATGACGCCATTGGGCCAAAAAAGCCTCCGGATTCGAAGCGCCCTTCGTGGATATCACGATTGGCCACTCAAAGTCTCCGGATTCGGAGCTCTTTCGGCGCAAGATGCCGTTGGGCCGAAAAAGCCTCCGAATTCGGAGCGCCCTTTGTGGATATCACAATCGGCCACTCAAAGTCTTTGGATTCGGAGCCCCTTCGGCGTATGATGCCGTTGGGCCGAAAAAGCCTCCGGATTCGGAGCGCCCTTCATGGATATCAGATCGGCCACTCAAAGTCTCCGGATTCGGAGCCCCTTCGGCGCATGACGCCGTTGGGCCAAAAAAGCCTCCGGATTCGAAGCACCCTTCGTGGATATCACGATCGGCCAATCAGAGTCTCCGGATTTGGAGCCTCTTTGGCGTATGACGTCGTTGGGCCGAAAAAGCCTCCGGATTCGGAGCGCCCTTCGTGGATATCCCGATCGGCCACTCAAAATCTCCGGATTCGGAGTCCCTTCAGCGCACAACGTCGTCCAAGCCTGAGCCTGGAGCTGAATAAATACCTAAAGAAAATGCCGGATTCAGAGTCTTATCAACACCATTTTTGGGCAATGTAACGAGCATACTGAATAAATATTTAGTGACGTGCTCCATTATGACGAGCCGGCTAAAACCATTTATTCGAACATTCTCTGTCCAATAAAGCACAAAACATGTAAACATACATACGCCAAAGAATTACACAATTACGCAATTTGATAAGTAATTATAAGGCAACAGGAATATTAACAACATAGCATTTTATTCATCTGACAAGTTATTACATAATTTTCGACGCAATCCGCGCCTGAACATTACAACAAATATTCTTATGTGGCCTCTCCCTCATCGTCGCTATTTTTAACCTCAAAGGCGGAAAAGGGAAAATGATTGCGTTGGTACCACGACAACGCCGAATCGACACCCTTTGCTTGAAGAGCCTCTGCGGCCTGAAGTGCCGCGATCCAACCATGCTTAAATCCCTGATTCTCGCATTGACAGACCTCCTCTGCAAGCTTCTCCTTCATTTTGTCGATCCCAACCTTCCGGCCCGCATGAAAGCCTTGCTCATAACCTTTGGATCTCGCATTTTCTACGGCAAACATGCTAGCCGTGTCTCGATCGACAATGGCATGACTCAGTGGCCGTTGGATCACCCTTTTGTCCACAATTAGATTAGATCGACCCGTCACGTGCAGCTCAGCGGCTTTAGCCATCCTAAGCTCATTAAGTTCGCTCTCGGCTTTCTCTGCCCGAACCTCCGAACTGCGGGCCCGTTCGTCCATCTTCTCTATCTCCCGCCGCGCAACGCGCAGGCACATGCCGACTTTGTAAGCAGTGTACAGCCCCTTCATCGCCCCGTGGATTCCCTCTCGAAAGACGTCGAAATCTTGTCGGCCAACCATCGACTGCTGCACCTCCGGTGGAAAAATCTGTCGAGCAAATTCGACTGCCACTACTGGGTCCCTGATAATGGAGCCACCTCCGTCATCGGTCTATTTCCCACGAAAACTGCGAAACTCAATGGTCGCAGTCGCAGAGAGCTTCCCTGTTGCTATTTCTTCTTTCGGGGTGATCTGTTTCGACGACTTGGAGGCTGACGTTTTTCCTGTTCTTTGGATGCTCCACTTCCCGCACGGGTGGTTTCTCTGCCGCGATTCATCGCAGTTTCAAGCTCAACCAAAGTTCGACCTTCGCCTCTGCTGTTGAAGAAAACTCTATTTGCCATTTGCGATAAGTTGCCTTGAAAACACAGTAAGCGAAGTTACTAGCGCAAACTGCCACCCCCATTTATTTCTAATACTTGTAGCGCCCCCGAGGCAATTTCATTAACACTACTCTCCAAACAACAGGGCAGATCGATATGCCCCACAGCCAGTTCATTCTCCAATTTTTGGCTTTTAAAATGGCCTAACTATCTAAACGGTAATTTTTCATCAATGTCTTTGAAGTTCATGCACTGGGTAGGGCAAGGGCAGATTTATTAATCTAGCCGGCCGCGCACCCTGGCCTCATACCGATCGATATGTGCCGCAGCCAGTTCATTCTCCAATTTTTGGCTTTTAAAACGGCCTAACTATCTAAACGGCAATTTTTCATCAATGCCTTTGAAGTTCATGCACTGGCTGGGGCAAGGGCAGATTTATTAATCTAGCCGGCCGCGTACCCTGGCCTCATGCCGATCGATATGTGCCACAGCCAGTTTATTCACCAATTTTTGGCTTTTAAAACGGCCTAACTATCTAAACGGCAATTTTTGATCAATGCCTTTGAAGTTCATGCACTGGCTGGGGCAAGGGCAGATTTATTAATCTAGCCGGCTGCGTACCCTGGCCTCATGCCGATCGATATGTGCCGCAGCTAGTTCATTCTCTAATTTTTGGCTATTAAAACGGCCTAACTATCTAAACGGCAATTTTTGATCAATGCTTTTGAAGTTCATGCACTGGCTGGGGCAAAGGTAGATTTATTAATCTAGCCGGCCGCGTACCCTGGCCTCATGCCGATCGATATGTGCCGCAGCCAGTTCATTCTCCAATTTTTGGCTTTTAAAATGGCCTAACTATCTAAACAGCAATTTTTGATCAATGCCTTTGAAGTTCATGCACTGGCTGGGGCAAGGGCAAATTTATTAATCTAGCCGGCCGCGTACCTTGACCTCATGCCGATCGATATGTGCTGCAGCCAGTTCATTCACCAATTTTTGGCTTTTAAAGCATCCTAATCATTTAGTTGGCAATTATACAACATTTGACCCAAAACAATTCCATTCATCAGTAACAGCGAGGTACAAAATGAATTTTCATTAAGTAAATTGGGCACAAATTGTAACCATTTTACATATGAAAATTACTAAGCAAAAACTGTAAAAAACTGAAAAATACACGCAAATCCTAAAACAAAAAACAAGCACCTTTGAAATCAGCCATCGAAATCAGACTCCAGCGGCTCAACATCCACTTGCTCGTATGGAATTGGCGCAGCCAAAGACACATTAGCGACAACAAGGGCTTTAAGCCAGTCGTGTTTAAAGTCCCGATTCTCAAACTTGGGGACTTCGTCTACGTATTCATCATAAGCAGATTTTTTCTCAGCATCAAATGCGCTGGAAGCCTTCAGGTCAGCTGTTTTCTTCGCCGCCTTCATCTCTTCCAACTCAGCCTTCAATTTAGAATTCGCCTCCTGGGCCAATTTAAGTGCGGCGTCATTCGCATTTGCCCTCTCCTCGGCGACCGATCTCAAATCTACAGCATTACGGGCTCTCTCTAACTCAGCCTCAGCATGAGCGCCCTCGATCTGCGCCCTACTCCTTTGGCCCTTGACCTCCACTTGAAAATAACCAATCTTCTCCACGGCATCATGATAACGATGGCCTACGTCAGCTATCCTTCCGACGGTCTACAAAACAGGAAGTTAAAACCAAAATAATGTGTAAGGAGAAAAGACAGAGTCAAGATATGTACCAAAAGAGCCGATTGCGCAGCCAACGTGATTTCAACCAGATCCGACTCCGCCCGAAAAGTCGCCTTATCAGCAGGCAGCGAAACGGACATCGCCAAACTAAGTACAATCGCTGGATCTTTGATCACCGAAGCATTGGAGAAGATCGACGTATTTTTCATCTTCTGCTGAATAACAAAAGGTATAATCACATCCAACTCCTCCAAACGAGGCCGTTTGTCGGCGCGATCTTCTTCTGAGCCGGCCTCGACATCGGCAGGGCGTTTCTCCACTCTTTGCTCGACTTCTACACTAGCCTGCACCAAGGGTTCCATTTCGGTGCTTCCTCCTTTTGCCGTAACTTCCTCAATAACAGGTAGGGAGGACTGAGATTGAGACTGAGACTAAGATTCGGCAGCCCGAGTCTCCTCCTCCCTTCGCCGCGCAGCTATCCTTTTCGCGTTCGCTTTCTTGGCAAGCTTAGTGAGGCTCAGCCCAGCCATATCTTTTGGTTACGTGCTGGGAAGATCCTCCAGACCTTGAAAAATATCGTCAAGTGGGCGGTCCTCTCGACCCGAAGTGGACGGATTATCAGCCGAATTGAGGCCGGCTTCCTCAAATGCTAATTTCAAAGCCTCGTCAACCTCTGTTTCGGATTCATCTGATTCGGCGGCCTCAGCTACTTTCGGTCGCTCCGAATTTGATTCCTCGCAACCGACTTGCCTCAAAATTTTGAAGTCAGTCAAGATACGGGCGACAAGAAACTCCTCACCGATCGAAATTGGGATATTTTCCGCCGCCGAAAAGGTCATATAAGTCGGCTCGTAGCGGAGCAGAACGTGGGCTGCCCTCCCCTACTTCTGAAGACTCTGTCGGCTGAAGTACTTGAGCACAGTCTTGATTTCTGAAAGGACGGCGTCGTCAGTTGAGGTCAAGATTTTCTTCAAATCGTTCCCTGCAAAAGCAAAACCATAAGGTCACAAAAATGAAGCTTTATAAATTTAACAAATGAATAAAAGATGATACTCGGCCACCTGGTTTGCCCCTCTGTCTAGGAATACGATCAAGGCGATCATCGCCTTCGCCAAATTCCCAGTTTCCTTAGACGACGACCATAACATCATTGACTCGCTTCCCAGAGCTGGAAAGCATAGTCACTAGTTGATGGTCGGTATCTTTGGCTCTAAGGAAATAATGCCCGTGCCGACCAGAAGACTTGGCCAAGGCGTAGCAATGTCGAATAGCGGGGATGCCAAGGTTAAGCCCAAGGCAGTGGTTTAGTGTGACAATCCCCATCACAATCCTAAAGAAATTGACGTTGGGTTGCGAAGGGATTAACTCCCAATGGCAAAGCATGGCCCTAAAGAGTGGGTGAAGGGGGAAACGGACCCCGCTCTCTGCGATTGATAGAAGGGGGAAGACGATTGTAGTTTCATCAACCCTCTCCATATCAAGGGTGCCGTCTGCCACAAAAGACAGACGGACGTCATCAGGAATGGAAAAATGGCGTCGGAAGCCAGAAATTCAATCCGGTGAGAGGAGATCTTTTAAATGTTTTTCCATTTTCCCCAGCCAATATGATTATGCTAAGCCAAAAAACAAAGCAAGGAAAGAGATTCAAAGCAAAGAAGGAGAGAACTTACAAGTGGCGAAGGAGGTAGAGACGAGTAGGAGGTTGCAGAGGTAGCTCGGAAGGCAATCCAGCGACGGGCGTCTAAAAGCGTGTATCTATTTGAAAAGACGTCAAAATTTTAAATCACAATAAATGAGAGTGTACGAAGAGGTGGAAAGTTGAAATGATAACCGAGAAGCGTGTGGACAGACATTCGTGTTGGAATACGGTCAGCCGCCGAATTTCGGCTCTGACTCTTCGAGTTCAAAGCCAAACACTCCAGCCAACTGCCGCTAGTGGAACGCTTGGGGGGCAAGTGTGGGGGCCGAATAATGGGAGTCGTAGAGATTCCGGAGAGTCGAACATTGAAGAATCAAGATTCGAAACATTCGGCCATTGCCACGGAAACTCGGACCCAACCTTATTTGGCTAGATAGTCGATTAAGCAAGGGGCCAAGTGAAGATCGGTTTATTACAAAATATGCCGAATAGGAGGTTGGATTTGGAACTAATCTTGAGGCCCAAAGAAGAAAAGATATAAATAGAAGAGACATTAGCCAGAAAGAGGTATGTGATAATTGTGGTGTTTAACTTAGAATACAAGTAATCTAGAACGAGAGACTGACTTGTCCGTCGGAGTGCTAATTTCGGCACCCCCACCGGAGTGTTTACTTCCTTTCAAGTGCCTATCGGTGGATCACGAGCGTCCCCCAAGATCAGAAGAGTATTTCCAAAAACCACTTCCCCACAGTAGCTATACAAAGCAATGCATATATGATCAAAACAACACCAAACAGAGCTTTAGCATGCTGAAATATGACCTAAAGTTCCTTTGAGTTGAGCCAAAATAAGCAAGTATGATAGTCCAAATGTTAGATGCATGTTAAGGCAAATGAAAGGATTGCAAGACAAGTGTATGATGCATGCAAGAGGCTATCAAACCAACTTAAAACAGAGGTATATCATGGCCAAATAACACCAAATATTTGCTGAAATGAAGCCAAAACATGCTAAGCAAACATGCTACCATTATGAGCCAAATATACAAGAAAATAAGACACAAGGAGAGAGGGGTGTCCCTCTCCTATTCAAGACCTTAAAACTACCTTTCCACCATTGAAAATCCTCTGGATTTCAGTGGTAGAAAGGTCATGCAAAGACAAGAACAAAGGCTAAAAGAGATGGCTCAAAACAAGGCCAAACAAGGCCTAAGAGAAAGTAGACAACCCCCAACCAAAAAGTGACCTTAAACAATCATCTTAAGCACACAAAAACTGAACTTTTTTCAGTTTATAGTTAAGCTTAAAACAATATGCAAATAGGTCTAAAAGCTTATGCCAAAATGGGGAAACAAAAGGTTAGTTGCTCACCCTTGAAGAACACCTTCAAGAACACAACTCCAACCACTTCCTTGGATTAAAACCAACCTAAGAACTCTGAAACCAACTTCCTAGTGCCTCAGCAACCAAAGAAAGGTATTCTACTAGGTGCTATAGTGCAAAAGTATGAACAAAATACACTTTTAAGGCACCAACACACACACAAATATAGAGAGATATATAGAGAGAGGGATATATGAGCTCTATATCTATTTTGTTGAACATCTGGAAAGGGAGGGGAGGCTCCCCTCTTATAGGAAATCAAATTCAAAGCTTCTTAGAGAAGCTAAGCTTTTGTTCAAATCCCTCCATACATGTGTATGGAGGGGAGGGTCTATGCTCACCAGCTGGCACAGCTGGCATGCACAATGCCTTAAAAAGGCAAAGAAAAGGCCTCGGAAAGAAAATATGGCCGATCGACCCAAATAAGTGTCGACCGACCAACAAAAGTGCCGACCGACCAACATTTATGGCCGATGGCAAGGAAGCAAGGCTGATGGCATCATGCCATAGCTGATGGGGTGTGGGGATGGCCAACAAGCCACCCTCTTCCCTCAGAAGCAAAACCACAAGTCCTTGGTCCACAACCAAGCACAAAATAGACAAGTTGAGAGATCCTAAGGCAAGGTACGCAGCCGAGACCTTCGGGAACTCAAAACGAACACGAACATGGATGATCATTGAGTGTTCAAATGATGACGTCCAAGTCTTCAGGACGGTCAAAAATGGGTGCCAACAGCAAGGAAGAAAGGTGGTCTACAGGGGGAGAAACTAGTCTACCGCCCTGTTCCACCCTCCAGGAAAAAGGTAACAAGGTTTGGTTCAAAAACAAACCAAAAGGAAGAAAGACAAGAGTCCACAAGGCAAGACACTCAGCCGGAAGCCCCAAAAACTAGTCTACGGGCCACTATAAGTGGCCTACAAGAGGGAAAGGTAGCCTACGGCTACAAAAAGTGGCCTACAGGCCTCTGTCTCCCTCTAGGTAAAGGCAGCAAGGCATGGTCCAAAAACTAGGCCAAAAGGAGAAAGTTAAGAGGTCCCGAGGCAAGGCACTCAGCCAAACGCTCCGGAAACTCGAAACGAGCACAAACATGCACAATTATCGAGCGCTCAATCGACGACGTCTAAGTCTTAAGGTCGGTCAAAAATGGGATGTCTACAGTTTCCCTTCTTTGACAGAACTCGGAAGGCATGAAATGACGGGAGCAAATGTCAAAGCCTAGAGACGACCCATTTTTGACAAGGCTGAAGACTTAGACAAACAGGCAAGATAACAAAGAGATGCGCCCGCAGGCAGGGGCAAGATGCAAATGACATGCACAATGCAGAACATAACTTATGATTATGCAAAGAGGGTTGTAAAGAAATATCATGCAATTGTTATGCAAAGAAATACTACAGCAAACTCGTACATAAGCAAGTAAGTGAACACGCCACGCGCGGGAATTACAGGCCGAACTACATTTCATCCAGAAAGGATGTAAGAAAATTGTGCAATCTTAGCGAACATGTGCGATAGATACACAAAGCGAACGTGTGATAGATACACAAAGGTGAACGAAGTGTGATAGATACACTAAGTGAACATGTGTGATAGATACACTAAATGAGCAAAGTGTGATAGACACACAAAGTGAAAAGAGTGTGATAGATACACTAAATGAACAAAGTGTGATAGATACACTAAGTGAGCAAAGTGTGATAGATACACAAAATGAAGAGAGTGTGATAGATACACTAAATGAACAAAGTGTGATAGATACACTAAGTGAGCATGTGCGATAGATACACAAAGCGAACGTGTGATAGATACACAAAGGTGAACGATGTGTGATAGATACACTAAATGAATAAAGTGTGATAGATACACTAAGTAAGCAAAGTGTGATAGATACACAAAATGAAGAGAGTGTGATAGATACACTAAATGAACAAAGTGTGATAGATACACTAAGTGAGCATGTGCGATAGATACACAAAGTGAAGAGAGTGTGATAGATACACTAAACGATCAAAGTGTCACTACAAGAAATTACATTTTTTGCAACACAACAAAATATGTTGCTAAAAGGAAAAATTCGTCGGCAAAGAGTTTTGCCGACACACAAAGCTACGTTGGCAACCCGTAGGCAAAAGTGAGTCGGCAAAAGTTTTTGCCGACGAAATTATCATTGCGTTGGTAAAAGCAATGCCTTTAGCGACGAACATAGTCGTCGATAAAAGCCTTCATCTATTGTCGGTAATTTACCTTGCGTCGGTAAAAGTCATTCAAATATGATGATTGGGTGGCACTTTTTGCGACACAAATTTGCATGGGCAAAAACTATACTTTTAGCAACAAAATATGCATCGGCAAAAGTAAACTTTTGGCGACACATTTACGTCGGTAAATGTTGTCATTTGCCTATGATTTGTTTGTCGATAAAACTTCACTTTTGGCAATGACAAATTAGCATTGGCAAAAAATACACTTTGAGCAACACAATATGAGTGGGCAAAAGTAAACTTTTGGCAACACATTTACATCTGTAAATATTGCCATTTGCCGACGATTTGTTTGTCGATAAAGCTTTACTTTTGGCAACGACAAATTGGCATTGGCAAAAAAATACACATCTAGCAACACAATATGAGTGGGCAAAAATAAATTTTTGACAACACATTTACCGACAAAAATAATTGAAAATAATTTATATTTTTATAAGATTTATAGATTTACAAGGGGCATCCCTCAAGCACCACTATTACAAACTAATAACATTGATAGGAAATCATCTAAAGTTGATGTGCAGGCAAAAAAACACTACTGAGACTACTTTTAGAAGCAGTGTATAAAACCTAAAAGAGTAAACTCACTAAAATACCCAAATGCATCCAAATTGTGAACCCACAGTAGAAACATTAGATAACAAAATGAAAACATGAAACTAACAAAGATAGGCAAAACGGCACGACAAATCACCCACAAACTTATGCAGCAGACTAGCATCCAGTAGTAGCCGCGTCACAGCAGTATTGTAGTAGCAGCGGCCCAGCAAGCATCAGCCACCAGGGCAGCGGCAGCAGCAGACCATTAGCTGCAGCAACAGACCAATAGCTGCAGCAGACCAGCAAGCAGCAGCATCATCCACCAGCAAAAAAGAGGATCTGGTAGCAGCCTCTATTGATCAATGACAACTTTAAAACAAAGCCCAATTAGCTTTTTTGCCCTCTCTCATATTCCTGTGTTGTTTGATCCCAAACCTGCAAAAAAACCTGTACAACACCCTCTAAAAGCACTTAGCAAAGGAAACCAAAAAAGGATATCCCCAAAAATCTAAATCTTTAAACAAACAAACCCATATTAAAACTATTCCCAGAAAGTAGACAACAAAATTAGTTGATTGTTCATGTAAGCATAATTTCCCAATTTCAAAAAGTGCACATCCCTAACCTATATCACAAATGCATTATGAATTGGCAACCGATAGCAACCCACTGCATCGATATGTACTAAGATATATCACATTTACAAAGTAACCGAAAAACTCTTGGGCTGAAGTTAAAGTAACCCAACAGGGATTTGATTAAAATCCATTACAATTCAAGGACATGCCTCTAGCCATGATTTTAAGATTTCACAAGGACAACCACTCTGGGCCTAGCATCACTCATGTGGTACCTAATGTTTTTTTTAATATTATTTCCCAGTTGCTACCGAGAGTTCAAAATCTCGTTTCCACTACTATTGCATTCATCTTAACTATTTCACACTATAAACCCCTAATATCGAATCCTGGCTTGCACACTTTTTTTTTTTCTTCTGAAAAGTATTGCACACAACAATTTATTGTATGTGTTTGACAACCCCCGCAGGGAACCTACTAGTTCTGGTAGTTAGTGCCTTGCCAATTACTATATTTTTTTTTGAGCCTATGTCTTACATTTGATTGGTTGAGATCATGTGCTAACCTACTTGACACATGTTCTTAAACATTCATGCATTTCTTCTATGCCTTCTTTATTTTTTATTTTTATTGATGTATGTTTGACATACTAAGTAGTACTCAATTAATTTACATCAATAAACTATTTTTGCTGATAAAGAAAAAAAAGGCTTGTAACAGGGGACTAAATTACCAATCCAATAAGTGTAAAGACTACCAAACTAAGAACGGATAGATGGAGTTACCAATAAGTGTTTGTGCAAAGCTGTTATTCTCAAGGTAGTTGTAGACCAGAATTCTATGATCTTCATCCACGCAACAGCCATAGAGCTTGACTAAATTTTGGTGCTCTATATCTGAAATCACTCTAATCTCTGTCAAGAACTCCTTTACTCCTTGACTTGATTCAGGTGAAAGAACCTTTATAGCAGCAATATTCCCATTTTTAAGCTGTCCCTAACTATCAATATGCAAATTTTATTTGAAAACAAGGTGTTAGTCTATGGAAGCAAGACTATAAATTAGTATTTTATTATATGATGATAAAGTAAGCATTCTTGTGGAAATATGTCAACCAAATATATGCCTATTACCTTATGATCCATGCTTTCTAGAGCTAGTAGGGCATCTTCTTGACTAGTGTACTGAATAAAAGCATACCCCTTTGACCTCTTCACCTTTTCATCCACAACAAGCTTAATTATCAGTGCAACTAGATAGAATTAGCAAACTTGAAGCATGTAATGGAACAAATATGTAGACAGGACACTTTCTTTTCTTCTTTTCATGAACCAAGGAAAAAAAATATATGATTAAGAAGTGCATCTTTATCCAACTCAGCACAGAAAACAGCTGCAAAATGAACTCCCAATCCTAATACAATATCGGACCAGTAGTGCAGTAGAACATCAAAACCAGACTTTCTCAGCACTGCCTCACTCCATTTTGTAATCCAAGAGCATAACAAAACAGATCAGCAATGATGCACAAAACAGATCAGTACAGGCTGTAGTACAGATCAACAATAACAAGCTCTATTTTAAGCAGAAGAACAGCACAACAAAAGCAAGGCCAATTTGTCACCATTCAAGAATCAAAAAAATCAACAAGTGCAAGCAAACACACCATATAAATTGATATTTACTACTAAGCTTGTATATCTAATGTTTACAGTAAACCAGCATCTAGTAGCAGCCGCCTAGCAAGCAGCAGCCACCAGGGCAGCAGCAGTAGAAGAAGACCAACAAGCAACAGCAGCCGCAGCAGACCAATAGCTGCAGCAAAGCCTTATTCCCAACTACTTGGGGCCGACAACATGACTTCAGCTTTTCCATTCCATTGGATCAAAGGCCATAGTTTCATTAAAATCAAAAGTAAACCAACGTTTCTTTCAATTATGTAATGTAACAAATAAACTAACAACATTTTGAGGGAAGAGACCGGAGGGGAGTAGATGCATGCAATGCGTTTACAAATTTCAAACAATTTTGCACCGTTAAATTTGGAAGGCTTATCATTGTCATGTTCACTTGCAACCCTAGAGCATTATACATGCTTTACCACTTCAAGGGAATGAATAATGTCTTAAGAAATCTTTATTTAAAATCTGGTGTAGGTTTACTATTGTCGAAATAATCATGACAAATGCAGTAAAATATTCATTCTTTATTTATATTCAACAGGTTATAACTTCTAATTAATTTAAATTGATACAGTGGAGGCTTTTCCAATCTAGTTATTTCAACAATTGTCTATACATTCTAAACATCCAAAAACTAGCCTTAATTCAAAACAATCCAAAAAGAACTATCCTTAAGTAATAATTGTCCAAAAAGTTATAAACTACTGAAAAAGTATATCATATATAAGTTTCTAAACAAGTGTATCTGAGTATGCATATGGAGAGTTTGTCTTGGTTTGCATGCAAGCTGTGCCACTTACAAACAATTAATAAAAGTTGGTCAAATAAACCAACTAAACAAACAAAAGTTATCATGAGTAGTCTAAAAATAACGAATTTAACAATTTTATGTTTGATAAGATAATTGTTTACAACACATTAAAGTCCTTTCCGATTGTCCAAATAGGCTGGAAAGAAAAATTCAAACCAACCTTGTATTATCCTGCAGACACTTGATAAATATTGTTTGAAGCTGTGGAGAAAAAGGTTTCAGGGCCATCCCACCCTTCCGTATCATGATGGTCAAAGTTGACAAAATCGCAATCTTCGCCTGCCAAGGGAACCGATCACCTATTATCCGGATCAGAGGCCTGCAATAAAAGAAAACATCAACACCAAAGTCAGCATGGATACGCAATTGAAAAGAATTCCAAGGTTCAACAATTTTTTATATTTATTTTCAAATCTTCTGATTCAGTGTCATTTTTTATAGCATGTGCCAAATTTTTCGATTCATGATTTGAATATACGTAGAATCCTGAAACCATCTCAAGCTTATTGTTCACCAATATCTTCAGTTGCCCTTTGGGATTAAAATTCTTCAGTTGGATGATTTAAACTAGGTTCACAAGTAGGTGGTTCTATTATCTGACTAAAAATATTGAGCTACAACTCGCATATACTAATAAGTCTCCATAAATACCTTGTAATAGAGATAACAAACTCCTTAAGGGCTTGTTCACTTGTCACTTTAATCAATTCCCCAAGACCCTGAGCAGCCTGCTCCCTCAGTTCTGCTGATCCACTTATAAGACCCTAGAGATGTGAAAGCAAGTCAGAATCCACAATAGAGAATAAGACATAGGCATGACAAGGCAAGGTGTACGCATAATTACGTCTACATTTACCAAGATAGATACGATGCGGCATCACAATTATTAATAATTTTCCCCTTTTTTTTCGTTTTTGTTTTTTTGCGTACTTCTATTCTTTCAAACTAAATAGTTCATCAACTATCTCTAACGCTATTAACACACCACTAACTAATCAATGGCAAATTTTCAATTTCACCAAATAGCCATAGATTATACTTTAAAATAAGAGCAAGTATAACCCAGCTGATAATCCCATATCTCATCTACCATCCCAAAACTAGGCTATTACCGAAAACATGCATGACACTGGTGTGGCCCCCATTAAAGTGAAAAAAATATATATTATCCAAAAGCATCTTATTATGATTGGAAAATAAAGCCACAACCACTACAAGAATATTATATAAGAGCTCAGACGAATGAGATGAACAGGCATACCTGGAGAAAGATAGGAAGCAATGGTTGAAGAGCTTTAGGGAGACATAATCTAGGTATAGGAACTGGCCCTCCCTGCATGTAAGAAAAAGATTAATTTGAGGATACCCCAAAAAAAATTAGGCCCAAGGAAATTATAGTGATTATGGTTCACAGTGTCATCTACGAGTGATTATTTATACTGCAATAAAACCATACTAACCTTCCTTTTCCTACGCTCTTTATCTCTGGATGTAGAAACTGCATCAAGAACTAACTTTATATATGAAGGAAGGACTTCCTTAGGAACTAAGCCGACAACTCTAGACAAAGCTTCCCAAGCAACCTGTTGAACAAATGGTAAGAAACAACATGCACCACAGAGGAGCAAAAGAAAACCACAGATTATTTATATGGAATTACCGCAACTATAGCTGAATCTGAATCACTGAGCAAAACAATCGGGGTGGTTATCACATTCGGAGCTTCATCAACCAAATATAACTTGCTGTTTTTGAAGAAGTATCCAAGCAGATATGAAGAACTTTGTCTAATTGAAGCCTGCAACCAAAAAACAGTCACAAAAGAGAGATGGACAGAGAGGATGAAAACAATATTAACCAAAAAATTCAGCAAAAACATACCTGATGATCACCAACCCCTTTAAGAAGTTCTGATATCAATGGTTCTATGCCTTCCTCATCAATGACTAAGACAACAGTCTCTGCAGCCTTTTTTGCCAAATTTTAGACTTCCTAAATTTTCAAAGAGCACAGGAGAATTATTGATTACCATAGTAAAAGGATTAAAATAAAGCAAGAAATATAAAATGATATAAAAAACAAGTACTACCAAAACAAGTTATAATTATAGAGTTTCATACCGTGTTACCATCATCCATTGCAGTGAGTAAAGTTGGATCGACAAGACTGTGGTGGAAGTCCAAAAAACTAGGACCTGCAACCTCAGCTAGAGCTCCCAAAGCATGTGCATTGAAGGGCCTGGATACATATCCAAAGGTGTTAGCAAAAAAAATAGGATTAAAAATTGTATCAGTTTACCAAAAATGGAGGTCTATATGCATACGAAAGAGGAGGATGGACCAGCTTGGGCAAGATATGAGGCAAAACAGCAGCAGTCCTAACACTGAAGTTAACATGCAAAGAAATTTAAGGACCACAAAACAGCTGAAAAATAAGAAGAAGTCCAACATTTAATCTAAAAAGTGGAATATCTTACTTTAAGATTTGTTTGAGGCCATCAAGGGCAATATCAGAGGTTTCATCATCCTCCAAAGCATGCAAGAGTTTTGGGACAATCTCATCAATTGCTTGCAATCCGGCACTGTACATCATGGCAATTTATTATGCATTTTTTCTGCCCCAGAGTACCATGTTAAAAATAAAATCAAAATGACTAAAAAACATTAGGAAAGAGCACCTTGTGAAGTGTGTTTAATGCTAAGCCTGCCGACTCACGAACCTTAGGCATGCTATTAAAGAAATACAAGAAACATAATATAGCATACACCAAAGATTAGAGAGAAGTGGAATAGATTAGGTGAACCAGCAAATCAGAGCAATTGATTAACAAACCTATCACAAAGGGCTGTACGGATGGTAGGAATGAGCTCATCCATGAAACTCAAGAACTGACTCTTACTAGCACTGGCCATCACTTCACTCAGATCAATACATACTCCCTGTTGGTGGAGAGAAAATTAGATTTGCAGACTAAAACAAAAATTAAAAAATGAGAGATTAAAAATCTAATTTTTTTTCTATATCATTGTATCCTATGTTATTTTGTTCACACTTATAATGTCTTTTATATGTGCCTAAGTGATGGACACTTGTGTATACTGTAACAAGCCCGCGGGGGACCTCGCTACAGCTCGGACTCGACTTTCGCAGTCACGGTTCTAAATCTGAACCAAAGAGTCCAAATCCGGCAAATCGTTTTGTGAAAAAAACTGATTTTTGAAAGAAGTGCCAAACATGGACTGCTTTGCCAGATACAGAGTCGCCACCTAAATATTTTATTTGGGAAATTTAGGAAACCCTGACTCGGTGCCAAAAGGCCACGTGTCCGTCATCACCAAAGTTGCCTCGGCTCGGGAACTTGGGTACGATTGGGGAAGGTCACTTCGTGAGCACCCCCGCTCGCCCGGTCATAGACCGGCCTCTACTAACCACGATATCAATTTTTGAAAACATTGTGAATTCTTATTCCGGTTATTAGCCTAGGTTACTATATGATGCGCACAGCATACAAGTATAGACTGGATCGCCTGAATTGGAACAAAACATTTCATGCTTGTTTATTTGAAAATGGTTTGATGGTGCTACCCGCAG